>SJYW01005968.1:669889-683992 GCA_006410735.1 Raphicerus campestris | reverse complement strand
TTATTCTTTTTAAGGGCTGAGTAATACTCCATTGTGTATATGTACCACAGCTTTCTTATCCATTCATCTGCTGATGGACATCTGGGTTGTTTCCATGTCCTGGCAATTATAAACAATGCTGCAGTGAACATTGGGGTACATGTGTCTTTGTCTCTTTCAATTTGGGTTTCCTCAGTGTGTATGCCCAGCAGTGGGATTGCTGGGTCGTAAGGCAGTTCTATTTGCAGTTCTTTAAGGAATCTCCACACTGTTTTCCATAATGACTGTACTAGTTTGCATTCCCACCAACAGTGTAAGAGGGTTCCCTTTTCTCCACATCCTCTCCAGCATTTATTGCTTGTAGATTTTTGGATCGCAGCCATTCTGACTGGTGTGAAGTGGTACCTCATTGTGGTCTTGATTTGCATTTCTCTGATGATTGGTAAGAATTCTGAGTGCTGCCGTGTTGAGGATGATTCTGAGGGCTGCTATGATGAAAATGATTTTGAAGAGCTGCGTGTTGAGGAGGATTCTGAGTTGCTGCCTTGTTGAGGAGGATATTGAGGACCTTCAGTGTTTGGAAGGATTCTGAGGGATTGCCATGTTGGGAAGGTTCTGAGGTGTTGTGGCTTAGATTCTGAGGGCTACTGTGTGAGAAGGATTCTAGGGGCTGTTGTGTTGAGAAGGATGTGAGTGGCTTCTGCGTTCAGAAGGATTCTGAAGGGGTGTGGTGTGGAGGCGGATCTGAGGGAGTGTGGAGTTGAGTAAGATTTTGCGGTTGAGAAGGATTCCTAGGATGTGTCGTTAGGGGAAGTTTTCAGGCTCAGGTGGTGGATCCCCTGGAGGGGTTAGCGCGTTGATGAAGACACAGGCCACCCCTGCGCTGGGCGCATCACTTTTGTGCTTCTTGGGCTGATATGTTGGAATGTGTCTTTCTGAAGGCGAGTCCAGGTTTCTTGGATTGAAGGCTCATTGGCGGGCAGGGCTCTTTTACAGAGTCATTGGATTCATCAAGTGAAAATGACCGTAAATAATGGTTCTGTGGACACTGAGGAATGGCCTGGAAAGCGAGGGCTCAGGAAGGAGCTGGGTGGCCTAGTTGGCAGAGGTGGCTCTCCTGGCTTCAGGAATCCATCCATATGGATAAGAAGGCCTTGCACCCCAGCCCAGGCCATGTGGGCCTCTTACTCGTGGAGATCTCTGCGCACCTCTGGGTGCGTGTGTTCATTCCCTTGGCCTCTCTGGCCACAAGAGTCTGCCTTCCTCTGAAGGGGGCGCCTCTGTGCCGTGAGCTCAATGTGGATATAGTCCCTGTGTCTCACCAGTAGCAACAAACCATCCTGGACAAGTGGTCATTTCTTTTGATTGCTGTCTTTATTGAGCAAGTGCAGAGAACTAGAAGGCTTCCTTTACAGCAGTACCAGCACCCCGTGTGGGCCAGGATCCAGCTCTGGGCACCCCCACCCCGTGTGCTGTGGGGCCACCTCACCCTGTATGCTTCCAGCCTCAAGCCACCTTGTATCTCTCCTGGGCTCTCCTATCCACCGCCTGTCTGGCTCCTTCTATCAGCTCCCAATTCTCCATCTTCCTGTGACAGACAGAATAAACCAGTCCCAGTTTCTTGGATACTTTTCCCTGAGAGGTTGATGGGGTCTGTGTCCCCCACCAATCAGAGTGGGCTCCGTGATGCTTGACTGGCAGAGGGTGGCAGAAGGGCCAGTGCCAGTCCCAGGCCTGGCCTTTAAGAGAACAGCACCTCCCTCCTTTGGCTCAGGGACCCCAGCTGCTGAGGACGAGTCCTCTGGGGGGTCTGCTGGTGAGGAGGTGGGTGTGCTGAGCCCAGGTGTCCCCACCAGGCACCCTGGGGGAGCACAGCCATCGAGCCCCTCCAACACTCAGCCAGGTACCCCCAAGGGCTCGCAGCCTGTGTGGTGTGGAGCAGAAGCAGCTAGCTCAGCCCCGCCCTAATTCTCCCCCTCCACTCAGGCCATCTAATAATGGGGTCTCCCTGGGGCAGGCTCTCTGGGCTCACTGCCTCTCCTTCCCTCCCTCCCTGCAGTGTGGGACTTCATCCTGCCCGACGCCCCGCCAGCCCTGCAGCCCTGGTACACCGACCAGCACTTCACCCTGACTCTGCTCTGCGCGCTGGTCATCCTGCCCCTCTCCGCACCGCAGGAGATCAGCTTCCAGAAATACACAAGGTATGGGCTGCAGACCCCTCCTGGGGGCGATGGCTGGGGCTGGGTCCCCACCTCGGCTGGCGTTTGGGGGTGATTTCTGTCTGCCTGGGATAGGGGAGCTGGCAGCATGGTTCTTTGCACTGGGAGAAGAGGAAAGAAATGTTAAATTATAAAAGTCATTCATGTGCATGATAGAAAATACAGATAAACAGAAAAGAAAATTTCCTGTAACAACAGGGCCTCCATTTTGTTACTTAATGATCCCAGGCTTTTTCTGCACCCACACACACATACACAGGCACGGAGACACACACACACACTTTTCATTTTACAGTCTGAGGCTCCACATATACTTTTGAAAAAGTCTGGCAAAAATCTTTGCATAAGCGTGCCACCCACCTTTCCCTGTCGTGTAGAGAAGTGGAACAGAGAAACAGCAGGCAGGGCCCCAGAGCCCCCCAGGCGCCCCCAGCCCTCTCCAGCTGGCCCTTCTGCATGCTGTGTCGGGGCTGCTCAGATGCCAGATCCCAGGGGCTGTGTGGTGTTGCACTCATAGCCTCGTGGGTCCCGCTGCAAGGCGTGAGGGTGTCCCTGCCTGGAATGCCCTTCCTGCATCCTATCGTACAGATTACTGGGGCCCAGACAGGAAGAACTTGCTGACCTCTTGCCAGTGTGGGCCCAGCTGACACTGAGACCCCGTTCTGTATGGCGCCCCAGGCGCTGCCTCACCATGGTTGCCCCCTGACGCTATACTCTCTCGTGTGTTAGCATCCTAGGCACCCTGGCCGCCTGCTACCTGGCGCTGGTCATCGTGGCGCAGTACTACCTCAGGCCCCAAGACCTCGCCCGTGAGCCCCGCCTGGCGTCCAGGTGAGTCTGGGGGATGGCTTCCTGGGGCTTCTGTGAGGGGCGAGGGCCACTTCCCCGCACCCCACCCCCACCCCCACCCAATGGTTTGCACAGAACTCTGGCTCGTCTCATGAAGTTCTTCAGGCGTCTGATGCTGTGGAGTTCAGCAAAAGCTCTTTTCCTTGTTCAGAACCACTCAGCTGCCGCTAGTGATGACAGGGTGAAGGACACGGAAGTACCACACGCCCACCAGCTGGGGCTCCTGGGTGGCTGCAGCCCTGCTCCACAGCGTGGAAGCAACAGGGCCGGCCAGCAGGATGTGGAGGTCAGAAGTGAGGAGTCTTGTAGGGATTTGGAGCTGCAGGGAGGACTTCCGTTTTGCATGGAAGCCATTTCAGGGTTTTGATCACAGCAGGGCCTTGAAATCAAATCTGGTGGCAGGCTACCTCCAGGGGCCTGTGACCTCTGACGTCACCCAGGTCCCAGGCTCAGAAGGGCCCACCCTTGGTTTAACGCCCTGCTATCACCATCCTAAGATTCTTCACAGCTGCTGAACAAGGGCCGGCACGTTCATTTTGCACGTGGTCCCACAGATCATGTGGGCCCTCCTGGAGGACAGATCAGAGGTGGAGCAGGAGAGAGAGGAGAGTCTGGGGTGACTCTGAGCTTTGAGCAGGGGGACTGAGGGCCATGCTGTTTCCTGGACTGTGTGGGATGGGGAGGAGCAGGTGGCTGGGGGAGGGTTTTGCTGGGGACATGTTAGGTGGGAAAGGCTTCGAGACACTAAATAAAGATATCAGGGAGCTGTCAGATTGGAGTTCAGAGAGGCCCTGGCTGGAAGTAGAAATGTCAGCCCAGAGGTGGCATGCAAGGGCTGTGTGAAAACTGTAACAGCCGGTGGTCCTCCATCAGTCCTGGGGGTCCGGGAGAGGAATGGCGAGTCAGGAGCACTGTTTGCCTCCTGGAGCTACTTGTTCTACCACAAACTGGGAGGCTGAAAGCAGCAGAAATCCCTCCCCTTGGTTCTGGAAGCTAGAAACGGAATATGAGGGTGTCAGTAGGGCTGCGCTCCCTCAGGAGGCTCTGGGAGGGTCCTTCCTGCCCCCTCAGTGTCCTGAGCTGCCGGCGCGCTTTGGCGCTCCTTGGCCTGCAGGCGCTTTACTCCAGCTTCAGCGCCATCCTCACACAGCTCTCCCTGGGTATGTGTTTTCTCTTCCCTTAAGGGCACCAATTTTTTGATCAACCCCCAGCCTGCTCCAGTACGACCTTGTCTGAATTTAACCAATTATATCTACAAGGACCCTTTTTCCAAATAAAATTTCATTCTGAGATTCCCACTGGATATACATTTGGAAGGGGGATTGTTACTATAAACCCAGGACAGATGATGATAGAAGCTAGGTCTCAGAGATCAGTGAGCAAAATTTCAAGAATTTTAGGGTGTTCACCACCGAATACTGTTCCTGGGTCATGTGGGACTGAGCCGTGGTGCTGGATTTGGCCACAGAGGCCAGTCTTGATGTGGCTGAGTCTCGTCAGGGCAGGAGGTGGGGATGAGGCCCAGGTGGATTGGGGTCAGAGAGAGGAGGCGAGGAGAGGAGAGGAATGGGCAGGAGGCGGGGCTCAGTGGCCCCCACACGCCTGCCCACACACTGATGGGGTAATCCCACAAAGCAGGAAAGGCAGCAGGAGAGGCCCAGATCCACTGCTGATCTGCACCCTTGAGTCCACGCAGGGGAGGGCCTCATGCCCTGGAGGTGCATCCTCCAGGGCTGGAGCTCGGGCAGCATCTCCTGCAGGAACAGGAGGGGACAGTGCACGTGGCCCAGAGGATGCAGGCAGGCGGACGGCGCAGCGGAAGCGTGGGCTCTGAGAAGCCAGCCTTCTGCTGACAGTGCTGTTGAGGAAGGTCTGAGAAGGCGGGGCTTGGCTGGAGGGCTCCCCAGGCTTAAGAGTCAGCCTGGAAACACTGCACAGAAGGGAGATGCCACTGTGCGAGCCCCCTGTGGCTGCTGTACTGACAAACACAGTGACTCAAAACTATATAAGCTTATTATCTTCTGCTTCTGATATCAGAAGTCCAGAATGAGTCTCACTGGGCTGAACGCGAGGGATCAGCAGTGGTGTGTTCTTTCGGGAGGTCTAGACAAGAATCTGTCTCCTGGCCTTTCCCAGCTCCTAGGGGCATCCATGTTCCTTGGCTCATGAGCCCTCCACAGTCTTCACAGCCAGCAAGTTCCATCTCTCTCTGCTCTTGCTTCTGCAGTCACAGCTCCCTCTGACCANAAGTCCAGAATGAGTCTCACTGGGCTGAACGCGAGGGGTCAGCAGTGGTGTGTTCTTTCGGGAGGTCTAGACAAGAATCTATCTCCTGGCCTTTCCCAGCTCCTAGGGGCACCCACGTTCCTTGGCTCGTGAGCCCTCCACAGTCTTCACAGCCAGCAAGTTCCATCTCTCTCTGCTCTTGCTTCTGCAGTCACAGCTCCCTCTGACCACAGCTGGGGATGGTTCTCTTATGATATATGGGGCCTAGATAATCTGGGCTCATCTCCCATCTCAGAGTGCTGACCTTCATCACACCTGCGAAGTCCCTTGTAGGATATAAGGTCACAAACCCCCAGGTTCCCAGGATTAGGACGGGGCATCTTTGGGGGCCATTATTCTAGCACAGCCAGGAAACCCTGGTTGTATAGTGGGTGCTATTTGTGCCCCGCCAGTTGTGTGTCCCCATATCTGCTAGAGGCCAGAACCTGGAGCTGCTTGAAAAGAAAGCTGGAGGGCCACCAGTCAGGGGCCACTGAGAGGGTTTGACCTTAAGAGTCTGCCCTGTGCACCCATCAGTTCTCTTAGGCTGCTTAGACGGAGGTCAAACCATCCTTGTCCTACCGGGGTCTGTTCAGATGCTGCCTGTGCCCTGCCCCCCACCTCCTCCGCCGAGCCCCTAACCTCAGTGGGGACAGACAGCCTCCAAGGAAGCTGGGAGCTCCTCCTAGCCATGTCCTGCCCACATTCTGCCTGTGTGGAGACTGTCAAGTTGTCAAATGTCAGCACTGCTGCTGCTGCTAAGTCGCTTCAGTTGTGTCCGACTCTCTGTGACCCCGTAGATGGCAGCCCATGAGGCTCCGCCATCCCTGGGATTCTCCAGGCAAGAACACAGATGTACCTGAAAGTGCAGCACTTTACATGCAGCCTCTGCCGCCTCTCAACCCCAGAGTGGACGTGGTTACTAAAATCTACCTTAGAGTTACGCTTCGTTACAGCTTGCTTGTATTACTTAAACCTTGTCTTCAAGTTGAAGGTTGTTTTGAGTTTAACTTTTTGTAACAAACACCCGTTTTTATCTCTTTACAGTCCCTCCTCCTGGACCTCTGTATTTAGTGTCTTCCCCACCATCTGTTTCGGATTTCAGGTAACCTTGGCGTCTGTGTTGAGGAGGGTGGCATTTGCAGGCTGTGTTGACTGCCTGTTCCCTTGGGGGCAAGTTGCCTCCCTTTTGGGGGCGGGGAGGGAGGTTTGTGAACGTGTTTGGGGATGAACCAGTCTGTCTCTAGGGGACCGTGCGTATGGGTTGGTGTCTGAGCTCAGCAAGCTCTGAATTTCAGTTGAACTTTGGAAGTGGCTCCAGTGACCACCAGGAGCAGGAGCCCATTTGTTGGGTCTGAGGTTGAATGTGGGGGTCTGGGACCTGTGCCCTCCTTTGAAAGTCCTGGTGGCAGTGGACCTGGAGCCGCCTTCCTACATGCAGGGGCTGGAGGCTTGCAGGCTAGGAGGGCAGGCAGGCGATGGGCAGGATATATAGAATTTGATAGAATGTCGTGGAATGAGAGCTTCTGTGTGTGGAATCTAGTGGGGGGCTTCCGACGTAGCTCTCAGGGGGGCAGATTCAGAGATGCCCTCTGCTAGGTGCTGAGGTCTAAGAGGAGTCTTGAGGAATGTGTGGCAGGCGGCAGGTGCAGGGAGATGCTTCCACTGGAGATCTACGGAGGGGAGGGGTCCCAGGCTGGAGAGCTGCTAAGGTCTGGGTGAGGTGGGTGCTGGTGAGGGGCTGGAGATGGCTGTAGTAGGGGCAGGGCTCTGCTCCCTGCTTTCTGGTCTCTCTTGGGGTTCCCCAGTCTCCCCGCAGGTGGCAGCTGACCCCCTTTTTCCATTGCTTATTTTGGAAAGATTTGCCTCTCTCCTAAAGACAACCACCTACCCACCACACTGACAACAAAACCGCCCCATGTAGGAGCTTGTTCACAAGGCAGAGGGGCTCAGGACTGATGGTGTCTCAGCTTCCTAGCCCCAGTGTCTTCCCTTACCCATCCATCAGGTCTTCTTTCTGTTCTTCATCTTCCCCCCAACCATTTCTTGGGGGGGAAAATCCTGAAACATTTCCATTTCTCTTTTTTATATATGAGTTGCTGTATTGCTCCTGGGACTTAGCAAGCCGCTTACAGGATTTCTCACGTTTCGTCCTACACACCCAATATTTTGAAAGATGTAAAGCGATGATTTTGCTGTCAACTGTCTGGATGGAGTTTAACCAGCCCTCTCTCGGCTGCCCGAGCACCATATGGTGTAGCGGGCTCGTGCCAGTGGAGGGGAGAGGGGGGCCGCTTTCCAGATGCTTGGAGGGGTTGCCCCCTCACCTTTGCCTCGGCTCCCTCATCTGATTCTCCTAGCAACAGAGGCCTGGGCTGCAGTTTCCAGGGACACGGGATGCAGAGATGGGGAGTTAGAAAGATGTGGATGGTGGGGGTGGGGCTGAGGACTAGTTGCTGAGGCCAGGGAAGGCGCTGCTGGGATCCAGCTTGTGGAGTTGGGGATCTGGGGGTGGAGGGACCAGATGTAGGGGAAGGTAGAAGGGAAGAGGGTGAGGGGCAGGGCAGGGCTGTGCAGGGAAGTGAGGAGTCCCTGTCATCAATGGGAGTTCAGCCTCAGTTCAACCACACCCTTCCCCTCACACTTAGCAATGGGGAGCCCCCTCCTGCCTGTGCAGAATCAGAAAGAGGGACTTGGAGGGAGCAGGGGTTAGGGTGGGGCTTTGTTCCTAGCCACCCTGGCCACAAGTAATACTTCTCCTTTGTTTTGTTTTAATTGAAGCATGATTGATTTACGATATCATGTTAGTTTCAGGCGTACAGCACCGTGATTCTGGTAACTGAATATATGTGTATGTATGTTTTTTTTTCAGATTCTCTTCCTTTATAGGTTGTTACAAAATACTGAGTAGAGCTGCCTGTGCTATGAGTAGACCTTGTTTTAGATATGGTTGTTTTATGTATAGAGACCTCTGTTTTATGTATAGCAGTGTGTATATGTTAGTCCCAAAGTCCTAATTTATCCCCCACCCCCCTTTCCCCTTTGGTAACTGTAAGTTTGTTTTCTATGCCTGTGAGTCTGTTTCTGTTTTGGAAATAAGTTCGTTTGTATCTGTTTCTTTCTTAAGGATTCCACATATAAGTGGCATCATATTTGTCTTAGTATGATCATCTCTAGGCTCATGTATGTTGTTGCAAATGGCGGTGTCTCATTCCTTCTTATGGCTGAGTGATAGTCCACTGTGTGTCCATACACCGCACCTCTCTCCACTCCTCTGTCGATGGACACTTAGGCTGCTTCCATGTCTTGGCTGTTGTGAGCCGTGCGGCAGTGAACGTGGGGGTGTGTATCTTCTCAAGTCCCGTTCCTCCAGATATGTGCCCAGGAATGGAATTGCTGGATCACATGGTGGCTATGTTCCAAGTCTTTTTAAGGAACCCCCACACTGGTCTCCACAGTGGTTGCAGCAGCTTACGTTCCCACCAGCAGTGTAGGGGTTCCCTTGTCTCCACACCCTCCAGCATTTGGTATTTGTAGACTTTGAGGATGGCCCTCTGACTGGTGTGAGGTGGTTTACCTCCTTGTGGTTCTGGTTCGCGTTTCTCTGATGGTTACCCTTGTTGAGCATCGCTTAGTGTGCCTGTTGGCCATCTGTGTGGTTTCTTTTCTCTTGTTCATTTTCTCTGTTTCTCAAAGCTCAGCAGCTTTGAGATATGACTTGCATGGGGTGCAACTCACCCCTAGGTCTTTGGTATGTTCACAGAGTTGTGCAGCCATCACCATAGTCAATTTTAGAACATTTCCTCCCTCCTTCCCCACAAAGAAACTTCCACCTGTTGGCCATCACTCCCCATCCTCAGCTCGTCCGCCGCCCAGTCCCTGGCAACCAGACTCTTTCTCACTGTCTCTGGATGTGCCTCTTTGGGACGCTGCCTGTAAGTGGAATCATACAGTAGCTGGTCCCCTGTGGCTGGCTTCTTCCACTCTGCACGGTGATTTCAAGGTGATTTCTGTGTGGTGCGTGTGTCGGGACTGCATCCCTTTTCACGGCTGAGTGATGCTCTGCTGTCTGCTGAGTCCACGGCTTGCTTTTCCATCCCTCAGCTGGGGGACGTCTGGGCTGTTTCCACCTGTTACCCACTGCGTGCTCCTCTGCCCTGCACCCCACCACTTCGTGACTAGTCAGCCTGATCTCAGTCAGATGCTGTTCTAGATGCTGTCCCAGCAGGGCATCCCTGCCCTCAGAAGCCTTATTCCATCAAATAAGACCAAGAGGTACGTGACCCAGGAGTCTTGGGACCCACAGGGAGGAGGGCAGGGCTCCATCTGGCCACCATCAACCATCTTTTCCCCATGCCTGGGTTCCCGAGTGCAGGAGGTGGGGCGTTGATGCCTGCTGGTCGAGGGTCCTTTTTGTATTTTGGGGGAATTTAAGTGCCCACTGCCTGGCTGAGCCGGCCTGCAGTGGGCTTCCATGAGATCAGGGGGGTCCCTGAGGCTCGCCTGTCATAGAAGGTGCGGTGGGCTGGCCCTAGGCTGCACGCCACCTCCGCAGTTGGAATCAGGAGTCCTGCAGCCGAGGTGCCCCAGCCACTCCCAGTGTGTGCTCCACGAGGGTAGGGGCTGTGGGGCTGGTTGATGGGCTACCCTAGACTCACACTGAGGGGACCAGTAAGGGCCTGAGTGTAAGGAGCTGGGCTGAGTGGTGGGAGGCCTCATGGCTGCAGGTGGAACAGAGGGATGGATGATTGAATAATCCCAGGAGGGCCCTCAACCGGGGGCCAGACTCCACACTGGGGATGAGTGAGGCGAGTGTGTCTGCTACCACACACCCAACAGGCGCTGAGCCAACAAGCCCAGCCATGCTCACGTGGGGCCAGCAGGGGAGGGCTTTGCTGAAGGATGAGTAGGAGCTGGCTGGACCAGGGGCCACCCCCGGCAGAGCACACAGCACAGGCAAAGGCCCTGAGGCAGTGGAGAGGGACAGCTGTGGGCTGAGCTCGGTGGGTGAAGGGAGTCTTGCGCGTGGCGAGTGGCAGGCATAGACTGTCACCGTGCTGGTTTTGATCAGAAGGGAGTAAGTGAATGTGACGGTGGGAATCCTGTCCTGGGAGCCTGGGAAGTTCCCTGAACCCACAGGGCACATCAAGAAACAGCACCTCCTCCCTGGCTGCTCAGCAGGGTCTACCTGGCTGCCCAGGACCTGTCCCAAGAAAGTCACATTGTAGGTGGGCTCTCAGCAGTGGTATATGTATTTTAGACTTTTAGAAATGTGATATAGTACATAGGAAGTGTATAAATCATAAGTATGTGTGCTCCCACAAAACCATCACCCCGGTGGGGACATAGAACATCAGCCCCCTGGAATGTTCCCTCGGGAGCACCGTCCACCCACCCATACCACTACTCTGCCCTCTATCACCATAAATGAGGGCTGTTAACTGGGTTGACTTTGCCCCCCTCCCCCAGGGGACACCTGGCAATGTCTGCAGACACTTTTGATTGTCACACCTGAAGGGGGCGCCCCTGTCATCTTGTGGGTCAAGGCCGGGGGTCTGGTCCACGTCACACTGTGCACAGCACAACCCCTGGCATCAGCAGTAGCATGACTGAGGACCCCATGCTGGCCTGTTTGACTTGTAACTTTAACTTCGCATATGTGGAAACATTCTCTGGCTGCTTTCGCTGCAGCCGTGGGGCTCTGTGACGGGGCCTGCAGTTGTGTTTACCCCCTTTCAGTGCCAGGTAATAGTCCACACGTGAATATCTGACAACTTCCTTCTCCCTTCTGCCACTTGGTGGGCTTCTGGGTCACTGCTCGCGTTCTGGGACAGTGAGGCTCTCCCGAGGGTGCCCGGTGGCTCTAGTGCAGGCTGGCCTGAGTCCCTTGGCCCTGCCCCCCTCTTGCAGTGTCACGAAGCCGCTGTGTCCATCTACTGCAGCATGCGCCGCCAGAGCCTCGGGCACTGGGCTCTGGTCTCCACGCTGTCCTTGCTGGCCTGCTTCCTCGTCTACTCGCTGACAGGTAAGGCCTGCCTGGGGTGCCCAGGGCCTGGGGGTGCGGCAGTAGGAGAAACTGGGCACAGCGCTAAGTGGTTGGAGCGTCTTTGGTCCCTAACACCCCCAGGAGAGTCCACGATTCATAGAGGAGGACACTCTACCCAGAGGACTGCCTCAGCTCAACCAGGGTCTCGTCTAAGCTGAGATAGAAACCCTGGCCGACTGTCTCCCCACACCCCCTCTTCCCCATCTGGAAGGATGGCAGGAGTGATGCTGTCAGCGTGTTACATCTGGTGTGGTTTACAGGACACCCTCTCGGATACAGTGGGCTTGAGCATCCACACACTGGCGCGGGAGGGTCTTCAGAGGTGGCAGGGTGTGCCTCACAGAAGGGCTGCCACACCCAAGGTCCCACAGCTCATCTAGCCCAGGGCCTGGGCTCAGGCTGACTCCTGGCTGCTTTCCTCCAGCCCAGCAGCTTGCTTTCTTTCATTGGCCTGTCAGAGCCTCTGATTCAGGAAGCCCCAAGGCGGCCACACACATGTTGGGGGCCTGGACATTTGCTGGGTGACCTCTGTCTAGCAGGGCTCTGTAGCCCCTGGGTCGGACCCCGTGACTGAGGGTCTCTTCAGATGCTGCAGGGCCAGCAGGATCGTGGGATGGGCCGAAAGCCAAAGCTCAGAGGTGGGGTCTCAGGACAGGGCAAGTGACTAGGAGGCAGTGCTAGATTGTGGGGGAGGGACCTGACTGCTACTGTAATAAGCCGTGTTATTCCAGATGGGTGTTGACATTGGGCCTTGATTTTTTCCATCAGGAAAATGGATGCATGGCCAGCTTCTTTCTCTGGGTACTGAGAGAGTGGGGGAACAGGGCATAGAAAGTATTAGTCAAAGTGCTTCCACTCCATCCTGGAACCTTGTATGTGAACGCTGAGCTGTTTGGGAGGAAGACAAGGGACAGTCTTGCCCAGCAAGTCTTGAAGTTAGAAGAACTGAGAATTCTGTAGACTGAGGACAGAAAAGCCTGGGGAGGTTCTAGAGCCTACTGTCAGCTCCTGGGGGAAACCTCAGCAGCAGTGGAGGTGGGTGCTGTCAGGGTGTCGGGGTTGAGATGGGGGACTGGCGTTTTTCTCACCAGCTTTCCTGGGTTCCCCTGTGGCCCTTGCAGGTGTATATGGCTTCCTGACCTTCGGGACAGACGTGTCTGCTGACATCCTGATGTCCTACCCAGGCAGCAACGGGGTCGTCATCGTTGCCCGGGTCCTCTTCGCTGTGTCCATCGTGACCGCCTACCCCATCGTGCTCTTCCTGGGAAGGTGAGGCCAGCTCAGGGGGACAGGGTTCAAGGTGGGGCACACTGTCCATCAAGCATTGGCACGTGCTGGGCACCACGCCCGCCTGTGTGTCGTGGGGGTGGTCGTCACCTCCCTTTCCTGGAGGAGGAGACGGGGCGGGGGAGTCGGGTGGTTTGCCCAGCGTGGCCCAGCTGGTGTCAGGACTGCAGCCTGGTGCCCTGGCCAGAACCTGACTGCCTGGCGAGGCTCCACTCGTCAGCTGCTCATGTGCGGGGGTCCCTGGGGACCGAGGCCCTGCTGTGGAATGGGAGCCCAGTGGGGTGTGCGGGTCATCTGGGGGACTTTGGGACACCCAGCGTGGGCCGGGGGCCGCTCACATGGGACCCCGTGGTTTGTGGCCTCCAGGTCGGTGATGCAGGACTTCTGGAGGCGGGGCTGTCGCGGGGCGTGTGGGCTGCGGGGCCTGGCCGAGCCCTCGGGGCCATGGGTCCGGATGCCGCTGACCATGCTCTGGGTCACCGCAACGCTCGCCATGGCCCTGTTCCTGCCTGACCTCAGCAAGATCATCGGCATCATCGGCGGCATCAGCTCCTTCTTCATCTTCATCTTCCCAGGTGAGGCCCTGGCTCCCCTGGCCGCGGGTCCTTCCCAGCTCCCTGCCTTGCGAGGCCACGTGGAGGTCAGGGTACACGGGAGCCCGTGTAGGTGGGATGGCTCTCAGCCCTGTTTACTGAGCCAGGGCCAGGGCTCTGCACACCTTCCCTCGTTAAACACCTCAACAGCCCTTGATGGACATACGAAATGGGGTGCTGTCATCAACCCATCCCACAGACAGGAAGACTAAGGCCCTGAGGCCTCTCATGCAGAATAGGTAGCATGTAGCAAATCTGAGTCAATCTCAGCCACCCTCTCAAGGCTGCCACTCACTGTAGGATTTTATCTTATTTAAATGTTTTCAACTACATGAAACTCGTGTGGTTCAAAGGTGCCCCTCAAACACCTTCCTCCTTCTTCCCCAAACCTGGGAGGTGAATACAGTTTCCGTGACTGGTGGGTTCCTAGGAAACCTTCCCAGTGTGAGGATGGTGTGAAATTCCTGTTGAACTGGCCTGACCATTATCCTGGCCTGGGAAATGCAGGGTAGCCAAGGCTGGGACTCCCAGGGGAGGAGGAGCATCCAGGGGCTGAAACCCCAGACCCAGGCGGTGCCTGGCACTAGAAGGCGGTTTCAGATGGCAGTGGGGTCTGATTCTCTCTGCCAGCCCCCACCTCCACACTACCCCAGCCCTGGTCTGGGTCAGATGGGCTCAGCCATGCGGTATCTTAGACACACAGGATGGGCTGGGCGTCCATGTCTTGGGTGGGGCCTTTTAGCTCCAGCCATTTCTGTGCTGGAAAGGACAGGCTGGGACAGGCTTGGGAGCAGGGAGAGATCACAGGCTTTTTAGGCTGAGCTGTCTGACTTCGAGTCCCAGCAGCACCATTAAAAAAGAGGAA
>SJYW01005968.1:615611-655676 GCA_006410735.1 Raphicerus campestris | reverse complement strand
AAGAAGAGGGATGGGTGGATGGCGGGGAGGGGGGGACAAGAAGCAGGTCCCGCCTTTGCTCAGGGCAGAAGAGCGATGCCTGCAGTCCCTCCTGCTTCCGGCGCCCCGGAGGTGCTTACTGGTTGCCCCCCAGTGGTGAATCACACTTGCCTTTACATTGCCCATATGCCCATCTGAAACAGTAAATGTAAGCTTGCCAGGACGTGAACTTGTCTTCCCACTGCAGCCTGGTAAAGCCGACTTGACAGAGGAGCCCCTAGTTCACTGACGGAAGAAACTGACGTCTGGTTAAAGGAGATGTGAAGGGAAAAGGGTCTGTAAATAAAATTGCTCTTGGGTCTGTAATTTTGTACCTGCTGCTCCAGTAGCTCAGTATTTTCTGGAGCTAACATCTAAATCGGGCTCTATTCAAAAACTGGAGTACCATTTAGAGCTGCCAGCCCAGGAGGGGGGTGTGCACCGCAGTCTCACAGGTGGGTGACTGGCGGCCCTGTTTACTGATGGGTGCTTTAAAATTTGCCTGTAGCCCACCATCAAGGAAGTGAGGGGGAAACTTATCTTGCCAGTTAGAGCATTAGATGCTTTCTTGGCCCTGGAGTTCCATGAAACCCTTGGGGGAGGGAAGGTGATGCTGGGGAAGAAATGGGGGTTAAATTATGTAGAAGGGGGTGTTCACATCTTTTGCCCTCTCCCAGAGCCAGGACAACTGTCTTACCTGTGCCAGGCAGGCCCTAGTTCACCAGCTGCACCATCCAGTCAAAGGGTGGCTTTACATGATACAGGGGCCGTAGCTATTTCGCATGTTTGACTTTCCACAGGTACAAAAATGGTTTCGGATTTTGTTAGATTTCCGAAAAGTGCACACAGTGTCGGAACTTTACATTTTATATACCTGTTCACTCACCAAGTCGTGTCCGACTCTTGGCGACTCCATAGACTGCACTAGGCTTCCCTGTCCCTCACCATCTCCTGGAGTTTGCCCAAGATTTTACATGCTAGCATTTGGCAGTTAGTATTTTATAGGAACCACAGTTCTTGGTGGCTACATATGTAGATATAATAATTATAAACTTATGTAATATATACACACACACACATATCTGCATCTGTGACTTTTTTGTATACTAAGTACTGTCTCAATGTTACAGTCATTTTGAGAGTTATTGCAATGAGTATCATGTGTTCTCAAATCTGTAGTAGTCCAGCCTGCCACACGCTGGGCTCGGGGCCGCCTCCCACCGGGCGCCTAGGGCGCCAGCCTTCCTGCCTCGAGGCCCCTCTCTGTTGAGCACTCACTCGTGGACTACACTTCCTAGCAACTAAGAAAACAGAAGGCTTCCTGGGTGGCTCAGTGGTAAGGAACCCGCCGGCTAAAGCAGGAGACTCAGGTTCAATCCCTGGGTCAAGAAGATGCCCTGGAGGAGATGGCAACCCACTCTGGTATTCCCACCTGGGATATCTGGTGGACAGAGGAGCCTGGTGGGCTACAGTCCATGAGGTCACAAAGAGTCACACACGACTGGGCCCCAGAACACCAGCAAGAGAACAGCAGAGTCTGTGGGCGTCTGGGTCTTGGTGCCGCTGCTTCTGCCAGGCCTGAGGTGTCCCCACTACCCCCATCACTGCTCCAGACCTCCTCCCCAGTACCTGGCACGGAGATCCGGGAGAAGGCCTCAGGCTGGCTCAGCGTGTCCACCTTGACGTGCCGGAATGCCTTGCACACAGGGCTCTGAAGGTGCCTGCAGCCCAGGGGGACGCCAGTGAGCTCCTGGCGTTGGAGCGGGGTCTGCGTCTGACCCTGGGCTGGGGGCTCTGACTAGTCAGCCAAGCTCAGGGGCCAGAGCCTTCTTGGGAAGGTATGAAGGCCCAGCATGACTGCTGGGGCCCCAAGGGTAGAAGAGCCTGGTTCTCGCCTCCCGTGAGCAGACTTAAACAAAAGAACTTTCTTTTTGGATTTTTATCCTTGGGCAGCAGTTTCTAAACAGGAGCACCCTTGGCCTCAGCTCCCAGGGCTGGTAAGGAACCCGGAATCAGAGCCCAGGTGAAGGGGTGCAGGACCAGCCTCCTGCATGGTGGATCCTGCTGGGACCTCAACTCCTCACTCCCCACCACGGGCTGGAAGCCAGAGAGCATGTGTGCCAAGCCTACCTCTTCCACTCCTCCTCCGTCTCCCAGAACTCGTAGACCACGAAGGTGACGCCGTCTGCCAGCCTCATGGCGGCAATGCTGCAAGAGCAAAGGCCGGAGTCAGTGGCCACACCAGGCTGCTGCTCCCAGGGTGCAGAGAGGGCCCCACAGTCCCATCCCCACCACTGCCCTGCCCTCCCTACAAACAAGCGCAGATGGGGTGCCGAGCCAGGAAACAGGTTCCCAAAAGCTGTGGTCCAGGACAGGGTCCTCCTGGAACACGCTTCCTTTCTGATCAGAACCCCCAAGACTGCCACCTGGTCTGACAGCTGCATGTACAGCTCTGCTGTCTGGAGCGAGGCCTGGCCCGTACAGTGCCCAACGTGTGGCTGTTGAATAAATTCTAATGAAATGCCGTTTTTTAAAAGGCCTTTATATTCATTAAAAAAAAAAAACCTGTTTTTTTTCCCCCCAATCTGTAACATCCATCTTTATTAGAAACAGACTTTAATACATGACAAATAGAGACTCTCTACAGATTAAAAAAAAACCTAACAACTTAAAGTGAAAAGTAGTATCAACTGAAAAAAGATCTTGAAAACATGCCAGTTTAGAGAATAACTTTCCTCCTATCTAGTAAACCATTCTGTGATAAAAATCTGATATAAAAAGAATTTCTACTAAGTTAATAAAAGTTATGTGAGGCATTATAAACTTACTGATTTTGTTTTCTTTCCAGATTATCTCCAAGATCAGATGAAGTTATGATTTTAAAAATCTGATAGCAAAGTTTTTGACTATTAAGTCATTATAACATCAACAATTTTATACAAATACTGGGTAAAGTTTTTTTGTACAACTGGGAAAATCACATTTTCTATTTCTTTTCTAGACATGTTTTGCATGAAGGCAAAATATTTAAATCTTTTTCTTTGCCATGAAGATTCTTCAAAAAACACTTTTCAAATAACTACATTAGCCATATTTTCATAGCTATATTCTAAGTAGGTTAAATAATTGATAAAGAGAAGAATATGGTCAAAAAGGTACCCAGGGAATCATCAAGAAAAAAAGAGAAAAATTTTTTTCCCTGAAACATAAGTTTAGAAAAGTTTCTTCTATGATGTGGGATTGTTAGGGGATAAATTTCATAGGGTCGAATCAAACCCCCTTCTCACGATTTCAAGTTCTACATGATCTTAAGGACCAAGATAACATGCTGTGAAAAATATGGCAAGTTATCTGGAGTACAAACTTAAGATTCTCTAAATGATAAAGGTTACCCATAGGGGAAACTATCAGATTTACTTCAAAGCAGCTAAACAACCTTCTTTTATCCAGGTGCATATATAAGCAACATTCCATACCATTAAACACTCGCTCCTTTTTGAAATATTTTGGCATCTAGCACACCAGTCTCCTAACTTCTAGCCTAAAAACCTACCTTTAAAAATAAAAGCATCTTCCATGCTGTCCTCTGTAATCGTTGTCTCATTTAATCCTTAGAAACAGGCCTGGCTGAAGTCCCAGGCCACTCCTGCCTTCCCCATCTGAGACCCAGGACACTCACCTTGTTCCAAACGGACAGACCCAGGCCGGGGGCTAGAGCAACAGAGGAGGCGGGTTGGGGTTTTGGCCTCTAAGAAGGTGGCCAACCAGGGCAGGGTCGGGGAAGAGAGGGAGGCCCGGCCTCTGAGATCACAGCGCCGCCCCCTCTGGCCTCTGGGCAGCCCTCCCTGCTCCTCTTTCCCACACTCTCAGCAGCGCAGAGCCCCCAGCATCCCTTGGAGAAGGGACGCCCATCCTTGCGGCATCTCGCTATATAATCACAGCAGCTCCAGGTTCTGCCACTCAGGACGGAAACCGGGCTGCTAATCCCATCATTACTTCATTACCTCCAGCCTTAAGTTACCCTCCAGCTGTGGCTCCTGTCTCGAAGATGGGATGGGCTCGGGCCTGAGTGCCACCTGGTCATTAGGGAGACCCTGGCCCCACCCAGAGGTGGCCTCGCTCCTTACAGACTGCCCTGCTGTGGACAGAGGTCACCAAGGGATGGGCTTCGTCTCCATCTGGTAATTGCAGCGCAGAGTAAAGCAATTACAGGACTTGTGTTTGCCTGGCTGACACACTGGTTTTAGGGGTGCAGGGCAAGGCCTCTGGCTGGGAGGACACGGCAGGCCGGCTTGGGGTGCACGGAGGAGAGAGTCATGCAACAAACAGTACGCCCTACTGTGTGCTGTCTCCAGCCTGCCTGCCCAGCTGTGGGCCCCCTTCTCCTTCCACACTTTCTCCAGTGACAAGCGCACGGTTCTGGTGGCCCTGGGTGACACCTGGACGCCCACTGCCCCCAGGGTCACCCAGCTTGTATGCTCGCACCTTGAATGTAATGGCATCTAGACTGGGATGTGGCCCAAAGGCCTATGTGAGCCCCCGCCCACTCACCTGATACTCTTCGAGGTCTCCAGCTCAGCCAGCCTCCCCACCCGACCCCTCACCCCCAGCGAGTTTCTGAAACCAAAGAATCTGACTCCACCTGGCCTCCTCTTTGTACAGCCCACCTCCCATCCTGGCCCTGGGCTGGTCTGGTCAGCCCCACTCTGAAACAGATCCCAGCTCTGCCCACATTGTGCCAAGGGCCAGTCCCCTCCCTCTCCCCAGCTGCCCAGTTGCATGTCCGTCCAGTTGCCACACGTCCACATACAAGGGAGGAGGCAGGACTGGGCCCTGCTCCGGCCCTAGCATCTCCCCATGGTACGTGATAGCTGGAACTAGCAGGGCCTGCCTATGTGTCCCCCGCCCCCTCTCTCACCCACCACCCCCCGGGTCACTCCGTGGAGCTGCACTCTGTCGTGTGTTCCCAGACACGCTCCCCTTGCTGCCACCCTGGGTCTGGGCAGGTGGGGCATCATTATTCAGACCTCAGCACCCAGCAGCCCCCTCCTGAAGACCCCCACCCTGTTCCTGGCCTCCACCGCCAACAGGAATCATCTGCCCCCCTCGCCCTCAGCAACAGCAGCAGCCTGAGTGACGCTCCACCCCCAGGCCTGGCCCCGCCCCCCACTTCACCAGGAAGCAGGTGGAGGCACATGTGCTCGGGAGGAAGAGAAATCAGTGTGGGAGAAGGGGAGCGTAGAATGGAGATGGGAAACAGGCGTGGAGCCCACAGCTACTGTCTGCCAGGGGGTCCACTGACAGGAGAGGAGGGAGCCCGGCGGTTTGTGCCAACAGCCCTCGGGGACACCCCCAGCTAGATGCAGGCTTTGGCAGCAGGGACCACAGGCAGGGGACCCTGAGGAGCAGCCACGACAGCAAGCAGGGCAGTTAACACAGCGGGCACTGGGGCCAGGCCCTGCCCGATGCCCCCCATGATGCATCGCTCCACTGAGGCCTCCAACCACCCAGTTAGTAGTCCCCCTTTACAGATGAGCAAGCTGAGGTCAGGGAGACGAAGTCACTTGTGAGATTTGCACAGCAAGGAAAAGCCAGAGTGAGGACTTGCCCCTGGCTCCTGTAACCACCCAACTAGGTGTGTCGCTGGCGTCCAGGGTGTTCTCAGGGACAAAGCTGCTTGGGCCCTGGGTCTCCACCCCCAGGCTGGGGCCCCAGCCCGAGGCTTACTCACTGGAAGCAGTTCCTGGTCCCGGCGGTGCCCCGCATGTACTGGCGCAGAGAGTCCAGGAAGTCGCCCAGCTGCTCAGGACACACGGCCATCTCCTGCCGGACCAGCTGCAGGTGCTGCAGGCCACAGGACCGATGAGCCACCCCCTCACTCAGGACCCCACCAGGCCCTGGGGGGCACAGCCTAGGACCCAGCAGCCTCCCCGGGACAGGACACCTTGGTCAGAATAAACCCGACCTCCCAGCTCCACTACACACACTCGTCATCTTTGCTCGTGAAAACTGGAGAAAACTGAACTAAAAGCAGCAGTCCCACACAAATTCTGAAGAACAGACAAGGGGTTTAGAGAGGCTCGAGGAAGACTGCAAGGCACTGGGGCCAAGACACAACAGAATGAACAGTCTGCAGAACTGATTCTGATTGAATCAGTGGCTGCTGATCATGTTGCTCCAGGCCAGAGAACAGCCCCGGAGGGGACGGAGGCCACTTGCCGGGGCTGCACATCCCCCTGTGCTGGTCCTGGTTGGGGGGTGGGGGTGTCAGGGACACTGAGCCACCTGCATCTTGAGTCCTGGCCCAGAAGGGGACAGGGCCACAGGGAGGGGTCCTCACCATGTTGGTGCCTTCTTCGTCCGAGAGATGCTGCTGAAGGTCAAANCAGCAAGGAAAAGCCAGAGTGAGGACTTGCCCCTGGCTCCTGTAACCACCCAACTAGGTGTGTCGCTGGCGTCCAGGGTGTTCTCAGGGACAAAGCTGCTTGGGCCCTGGGTCTCCACCCCCAGGCTGGGGCCCCAGCCCGAGGCTTACTCACTGGAAGCAGTTCCTGGTCCCGGCGGTGCCCCGCATGTACTGGCGCAGAGAGTCCAGGAAGTCGCCCAGCTGCTCAGGACACACGGCCATCTCCTGCCGGACCAGCTGCAGGTGCTGCAGGCCACAGGACCGATGAGCCACCCCCTCACTCAGGACCCCACCAGGCCCTGGGGGGCACAGCCTAGGACCCAGCAGCCTCCCCGGGACAGGACACCTTGGTCAGAATAAACCCGACCTCCCAGCTCCACTACACACACTCGTCATCTTTGCTCGTGAAAACTGGAGAAAACTGAACTAAAAGCAGCAGTCCCACACAAATTCTGAAGAACAGACAAGGGGTTTAGAGAGGCTCGAGGAAGACTGCAAGGCACTGGGGCCAAGACACAACAGAATGAACAGTCTGCAGAACTGATTCTGATTGAATCAGTGGCTGCTGATCATGTTGCTCCAGGCCAGAGAACAGCCCCGGAGGGGACGGAGGCCACTTGCCGGGGCTGCACATCCCCCTGTGCTGGTCCTGGTTGGGGGGTGGGGGTGTCAGGGACACTGAGCCACCTGCATCTTGAGTCCTGGCCCAGAAGGGGACAGGGCCACAGGGAGGGGTCCTCACCATGTTGGTGCCTTCTTCGTCCGAGAGATGCTGCTGAAGGTCAAACCAAAGGGTCTGTAACAACAAAGCATGAAGAGAGGCTGGAGACTGAGGCCCCCTCTGCCTGGGAGGCTTCCAAGACCACACGAGGACACAGAGCACCGGAGAGCTCTGGGCCCTCCACCCAAAGTTCCAGGGACCCTTGAGTTCCCAGGCTGGTGGAAGCTCCCAGGGTCAACCCGCTCTGGGCAGGGCTCAGCCCACAGTGCTGGCTCATGGGGACCCAGGAAGCCAGGCTGGAAAGCCACCCAGAGGCACAGATTCTGTCTGGCTGTGGCACCAGACCCCAGAGGCCAAGCAGACCTACCGCAAAGAACACAGAGGAGGCTCTGTTTTGCTGAGCTGGGGGGTTGCCACAACTGCTGGCAACAGACTGCCCGACTTGCGAGTCACCCCCAACCTGGGATCCTCAGGAACAGAAATATCTGAATTAGGTAGTCTGCTTGCTGGCCCTTGACTGACCTCGGGCTAAAGGCTTTACACCAACTCTTAGGTAACTTTCCAAACTCTCAGGTAGATGCTGCCCCACTGTCAGCACTGTGGAAGCAAGGAGCCCATGCAGGTCCCTTCTGACCCCATGCTGGGGGCTGCCGCAGCGCCCAGCACCTCCATTTCAGAGCAGAGAACCCAAGGGCCGCAGGAGCTGGTCCAGGCTCCGAGCCCGAGTTTGAGGCCAGGCCCCTTCTGCCCGATCCACGGAATCCTTTAACTTGGGCTCCCCAACAGACGCCACCTTTGTGCCCTCCCTGTCCATCCTCCACGAGGAAAGCCATGTCCCTGGCACAGGGTGTGTGTGTCTGTCTTCTCTACACAAGCATGTGTGTGAGGCGTGTTGCCTGGTTGTTAGAGAAAACAGACTAGCAGATACACAAGTCTGTGACCTGAGCGGTCACCACCTGTAAATTCTTAATGATGTTGGAACCAGGGACCCCGTCAGTGCATGGCCGGTCCCAGAGGGGTGCTGACTTTCCTGGAAGCAGGGTGTATATGCAGGGGTAAGTGGGCTCCTGGAGAGCGGGGGCTGCGATTCGCCCCCTAGGTTTCTTCTGGCCGGCGGGGTCACGTGAGGGGAGGGATGGTGGCACCCAGGTCCCCCTCTCCCTACCGCTTCTGCTCCGGGAGCCCGGCCCCGCCAGGACGGCTCAGGCTGTTTCGTGGAGGGCGGGGCCTGGCTCCTGCTCACGCCCGGGGCCAATCAGAGGCCGGAAGAGGCCCGCCCCATCTCCAGGACACCCAGGTGCTCCTTGGTTTCCAGCCAGCTGGTTGTTAAGGCGACTGGGGCGCTAAAAATAAGCATCAAAGAGCCTCCCTCTGGGGGCGCCCGCGGAGTTGTTATGACAACCAGGCCTCAGGTCCCTGCGGAGTCTTTCCCACCGCTCCCACCAAGTAGCCGGCTTTGGGGGCGGGGTGGTGGTGGTGGTAGTAGAGATCCCTGCGGCCCTGCAGGTGGGCTCACTGCCTCCCCCCTCAGACTCCCCTCCAAGTCTGGGCCTTGGCCTCCTCCTGGGGAGCCCCACCCAGCGCCCTCACAGATCCCTCAAAACTAACCCACAAAACCATCAAAGCACTATTTTTCTTTTGCCCTTTTGCAAAAGATACAGAAGTTTCAGAAAATCATAAATGTAAAATTGCCACTGTGACCCTACAGCCCAGAGATATCTATTATCTTGGTTTATGTAGATATACAAGTATGGTGTGTGCATGTGTATATAGGTTCTGGTATCAGAATGTCTCATAATAATGGCGAAAAAACAGTGCTAATATTAAATGCTAACTAAACAGCAGGCTCTGTGCTAAGCCATTAAGATATTTTATCTAATCCTCACGACCCTGTGAGAGGTACCATTCTGATGATCTCCCCTATGGTTAGGGGAGGACTCTGAGGCTCAGAGAGGGTACGTCACTGGCCCAAGGTCACACAGCTGTTAAGTGGTATAGCCAGGATTCAAATACATGCAGGCTGATACCAGTGCCTACTGGTAAACTTTAACTGTTTGTTCTCTTTCTTCCAATAAATGGTCAATGTTATGGGCTGAACTGTGTTTCCCCCAAATTCATAGGTTGAATTCCCAACCTCCAGTGCTGCAAAATGTGACTGTATTTGCAGACAGGACATTTGAAGAGTGACTGTGTGAGAATAAGGTCACACGGGTGGGCCCTAATCCAGACTGACTGGTGTCCTTATAAGAATCCGGGACACAGACACCTGGCTGCCTACACACCCCAGAGGAAGGCTGCGGGAGGACCAGCCCTGCCGGCATCCTGATTCCACTCCACGTGTCAGAGGAGAAGCGCTTGGGTTTGAGCCCCTGGCCTGTGGTCCATGGCTCCGGCAGCCCTGAGATGATAGCACTGAGTCACGCAACACTCTGAAATCATGATTCCATTTTCCATCGCTTGCGGACGGGCCATGTCACATTTAAAAGGCTTCACACTGCCGGTCACTCTCACCTCTCCTAGACCTCACCATCCCTCAGCCACCACTATGTCACCTCTCCTAGACCTCACCGTCCCTTAGCAACCACTATGCGAGGTCTGGGCTGCCATCTGCCCAAGCCACCCAAGGCCTTAACCCCCTTGCTGCTCAGTCCCCTTGCCGCCCACTCTCTGCTCCTCGGCAAACCCCTCCTGGCTGCCCACCCACTCTCATAGCTCTTCTTCCCCAGGCCCCATACAAGTACAAAGGTCACGTTTCAGGAATCTCCCCTTAGTCCACACCACCCCCAACCCTGCCCAGGGGCATTAAGGTTCCCTGACTTCCCTCTTGTAAACTCTGGCCTAGCTCTGCCCTCTCTGGGGGGCTGGGGGGGATGGAGGGATGGATGTGGGAGCTCAGCGGGCCCACCTTGTTCTCCAGCCGTCCAATGAGCCCCGCCAGCCTGCTGATCTGGGCATCCAGGCCATCCTCCTTGAGGTCTGAGGTGCCTGGGAAAGAGGAACAGAGATGCTGACGGGGGCGGGGCCAGGCTGGAGCTGGAGCACCCCCTCCCCCGGACCGAGTACTCCCAGTCCCTGTGGGAGGCCCAGGCCCCATTAGGACCACTCTCAGAAGTCCTCCTGGGACCTCCCAACCAGTGCCCCTGACCCCGGGCCACTGCTCTCTCACCAGGCGGGAAGCTCTTTCCTTGCTCCGCAGCCATGAGCTTGTGGTTGGGGGCGTAGCGGCGAGTGGGACTCCCAGACCAGGTCTCCACTGCGCCATGGCTGGGCCGGCTGTGGTTCTGCCTGCAGAGAGGGTAGGGGGATGTACCTCATGAGAGGGCTGCTGGGCCCTGACTGCTTGGAGCAGCTCTGACCAACTGTGGGGCTGAAACATGCACAGAACTCCTGGGAGCCCCATCCCCTGAGCTGCACACGGCGGCCGCTATCTCACAGAGGAGGCTGCCCATCCTTTCTGGGAACCCAGACCCTGTGCCTGGGAGGTTCCGTTCCAGGTTCCAGGGCTTGTGAGGCTGAGCCAGGCCCCCACCTGCCTGCAGCTCACAGCTGTCCCTCGCCCAACCTGCCTGCCTCCTGGTCCTGTGTTTAGAGGCCTCTGGGGTTGGGGCCTGGGTTTGCTAACAAGCCCCCTCTCCAAGAATAGAAGTCGTAGGACTCAGTTGAGAGAGCAGGCATCTAACAGGACAAAAATCCACGATCCTGGCTCAGCTTGGCCCCATGCTCTGGCCCAACCCCACCCATCACGCACACTGATGTGCACAGACCAGGACCCCTGACACGCAGCCCACCAAACGTTGTGCCTGGCACGCAGTAGGGACCCAAGAAACGCCCAAACCCCCATGTGCAAAAATGCTAGAAAAGTCACTGCGGACACACAAACACACACGCTCGTGTGCACAGCTGACATGCCCGGTACCCAGCGTGGCCGCCGCTCGCTCCAGAATCTGCCTCCTGTGAACCTGAAAGCCCAGCATCCTCTCCCTCTGTGCCGAGGGGCTGACCACCCCCACCTCCCCAGGGAGGAGAAAGCTGGCAAAGTCTTGGAGGTGNTACCCAGCGTGGCCGCCGCTCGCTCCAGAATCTGCCTCCTGTGAACCTGAAAGCCCAGCATCCTCTCCCTCTGTGCCGAGGGGCTGACCACCCCCACCTCCCCAGGGAGGAGAAAGCTGGCAGAGTCTTGGAGGTGTCGTTCCTGGGACCTCTACAAACCAGCAGCGAATGAAACATGGCCCTCGGGCTGTGAGTGGGTGCAGCAGGGGTCCCCCAGGGACGGGCCGCTGGCTCGAATGCCGTCAGGGTCATGCCGTCCCCAGGGCTGGGAACCAGGGTGGCTGGGGGCCCCACAGCTGAGAGCTGAGGTTTGGGGGGTGAGAGGGGGTGCTCGGGAAGCAGATATATGTTCCCATCATCCCTACGTGAGATTTGAGGAGGGAGGCAGGTGTAACGGCTGACACGTGGGGGGACAGCTGACTCGTGGGGGGACGGCTGACATGTGGGGGGCGGCTGACTTGTTGGGGGAAGGCAAAGCGCAGGGAATCAGCTCTAATAAGTGAGCAGCGCTCCATCTGATCTGTAACAGAAAGGAAGCCGCAGGTTTTTTAATCAAGATAGTGATGATAAAGGATAAAGGAATCTTTGTGACAGGAAATCCCCTTAACCTGAGAGACCCTCTGAATCACGAGACTGATCACGGATGGGACTCTGCGTCCCGCATTTCCCAGGGGACTGGGCTGCAGGCCCTTGGAGCAAATGCATTTTGTGAACAGAATCACCGAGCGCCTCTGCAACCACAGTGGGTTGGGATGAACCCCCACCCAGGACCAGCATCCTGCCGTGCCAGGAGATGCCAGGCTCAGTAAGCTCAGGCACCTGGCAGCTGTGCCCATCTGTTCCTATGGCTTTTTAAAAAATGTTTATTTATTTGGCTTCACCGGGTCTTAGTTGTGGCATGTGGGATCTAGTTCCCTGACCAGAGATCGAACCTGGGCCCTCTGCGTTGGGAGCGCAGAGTTGTAGCCGCTGGATCACCAGTGAAGCCCCTGTTAAGGTGTCTTTACTTATACTTTGCCTCAGGCATGTCAGCTATTCAGGGAAGGAAGATCACAGAAGAGCTGGTCTGAACTTGGGACAGCAAATGGCCCCCATGTGGCCCCTGGGGGCTGGCCCTGCCAGCCGGAAGGAGACTCCTCCTCTCCAGGCCCCAGGCTCATCAAAAGGGGGACCCCAGGTGTTTTCCATGTTCTCAAGGACCCGAAAACAAGGCCTTAAATAATACTAACTAACCTCAGGAGAAAAACCACTCAGTTTCACTGGTGTTCAGTCTTTCTGAGGTGGTGATTTGATGGTACGGTGTTTTCAATGCCCATCTACCATCTCACAGCCTCGAAACAAACAGGGAGCAGGTCGAGGGGTCACCATCAGGGCTTATTTTTACAGTCATGGCATTTTTCACTCACAGCCTGAGATAACTTGTTTTCCAATGATGGTAATAACCACCGCAGTTTCCTAATTGCCCGGTTTTAAAAAATGAGCCCAACAGTGGAATAGTTTCATAGCAAAAACAACGCGACGAGGTAGGCATACAACTGTCCCCACTTAACAGGTGGGGAGTGGAGGCAAGAGAGAGGCAGCGGCTTGCCCAAGGCTGCCCAGCCCCCAGGCGCATGCCCATCCCCACCACGCAGCAGGTGGGCACAGCTCGCTCCCGCTGCGCACCGGGTCCGGCTGGTCTGCTCTTCAATGGCCTCCACCGCGCTCTCAACCGAGCTCAGCAGGGACTGGATCTGATTGGCTGTCTCCTTCAGGAGGAAGCGCGTCACAAACTGGTCCACGTTGCTCCCGCCCTCGTACACCTGTGGAGGGAAGGGAGGGGCACAGAGGGAAAGGGGTTGACGAGGGATCTGATACACCAACTTGGGGTCACCCTCCCAGGGCTCCAGCAGGAAGGCAGGGGCTACGGACTCAGAGCCCAAGGTTTGAGCCACAACAGAAACCACAGGATCTACAATACTGCATTGAGGACTGAAGGGCAGAAGGTATATAAAATGCTCAGCACTGTGCCTATCACATAGCAAATGCTCTGTGAACGGTAGCTGCCCTGATAAAGATGGTAACAGTGACGATAAAGATGATAACAGTGCTAGCGAAGGCGATGGTGGTTACAGTGAAGACACTGGTGGCCACTTCTATTCAGCATAGTGTTGGAAGTCTAGCCACAGCCATCAGACAAGGAAAAGAAAAAGTATCCAAAATGGAAGGGAAGGGGTAAAGCTGTCACTCTATGCAGACAACATGATACTATATACAGAAAACCCTAAGGACTCCTATATTCAGGTCAAAAAGCAACAGTTAGAACCAAACATGGAACAACAGACTAGCTCAAAATTGGGAAAGGAGTACTTCAAGGCTGTATATTTAATTTATTTAACCTGCTACCCTGCTTATTTAACTTGTATGCAGAGGACATCATGAAAAATGCCAGGCCAGATGAATCACAACCTGGAATCGAGACTGTGGGGAGAAATATCAATAACCTTAGGTATGCAGATGATACCACTCTCGTGGCAGAAAGTGAAGAGGAACTAAAGAGTCTCTTAATGAAGGTGAAAGAGGAGAGTGAAAAAACTGGTTTAAAACGCAACATTCAAAAACCTAAGATCATAGCATCCAGTCCCATCACTTCATGACAAAAAGATGGGGAAAAAGTGGGAACAGTGACAGATTTTATTTTCTGGGGCTCCAAAATCACTGCAGACAGTGACTGCAGCCAAGAAATTAAAAGATGCTTGCTCCTTGGAAAAAAAGCTATGACAAGCCTAGACAGCATATAAAAAGTAGAGACATCACTTTGCTGACAAAGGTCCATATAGACAAAGTTATGGTTTTTCCAGTAGTCATGTGTGGATGTGAGAGGTGGACTACAAAGAAGTCTGAGTGCCAAAGAATTGATGCTTTTGAACTGTGGCGCTGGAGAAGACTCTTGAGAGTCCCTTAAGACTTCTGGGAGCTCAAACTAGTCAATCCTAAACGAAATCAACCCTATTCCATTCGTTGGAAGGACTGATGCTGAAGCTGAAGCTCCAATACTTTGGCCATCTGATGTGAAGAGACAACTCACTGGAAAAGACCCTGATGCTGGGAAAGATGGAGGGCAAGAGGAGAAGGGGACAACAGAGGATGAGATGGTTGGATGGCATCACCGACTCAATGCACATGAGTTTGAGCAAACTCAAGGAGATGGTGAAGCACAGGGAAGCCTGGTGTGCTGCAGTTCATGGGGTTGCAGAGTAGAACACGACTTAGCAACTGAACAGTAACAGATAAAAGACCCAGAACTGCCAAAGCAATTCTGAGGGAAGAAAAAACAAAGCAGGACCTATAACTCACCCGGACCTCAGACGGTGCTACAAAGTGACAGTAATAAAAACTGTGATTAGGGCACAGAAACAGACATATGGATCAATGGCACAGGACAGAGAGCCCTGGGGGGAAAAGGACTTATGTCAATTAACGTCCGACAAAGGAGGCAAGAATATATAATGGGAAAAAGACAGTCTCCTCAGCAAGTCACGGTGCTGGGAAAGCTGGACGACTGCATGGAAATCAATGAAGTTAGCACACACCCTCTCATCAGGCACAAAAATAAACTCAAATACAACACATGACACCATGAAACTCCTAGAAGAGAGCACAGACAAAACGTTCTCTGACATCAGTCGTATCCATGTTTTCTTAGGCTCGTCTCCTACGGCAACAGAAATAAAAATAAAAATAAGCAAATGAGATATAATCAAGCTTTTGCACAGCAAAGAAAACCATCAAAAAGTGACAAGACAACCCACAGGATGGAGAAAATGTTTGCAAATGTTGAGCCCGACAAGGGCTTAAGCTCCAAAATGCACAAACTCACACAACAATAAGAAAACAAACAGCCGGACTGAAAAATGGGCAGAAGACCTAAACAGACATTTCTCCAAGGAAGAAACACAGAGTCAGTAGGGATATAAAAAAAAGATGCTCAGCATCACTAATTATCAGAGGAACACAAATCAAAACTACAATGAGGTTACCACCTCACACCAGTCAGAATGACCATCATGATAAAGTCTACAAGTATCAAATGCTGGAGAGGGTGTGGAGACAAGGGAACTCTCCCACACTGCTGGTGGGAAAGTAAGCTGGTGTAAGTAAAAGTCGCTCAGTCGTGTCCGACTCTTTGTGATCCCATGGACTATATAGTCCATGGAATTCTCCAGGCCAGAATACTGGAGCGGGTAGCCTTTCCCTTTTCCAGGGGATCTTCCCAACCCAGGGATCGAACCCACGTCTCCCACATTGCAGGCGGATTCTTTACCAGCTGACCCACAAGAGAAGCCCAAGAAAACTGGAGTGGGTAGCCTATCCCTTCTCCAGCGGATCTTCCCAACCCAGGAATCAAACTGGAGTCTCCTGCATTGCAGGCAGATTCTTTACCAACTGAGCTCTCAGGGAAGCTGGTGTAGCCCCTATGGAAAATATATGGAAGGTCCTTAAAAACTAAAAACAGAGCTACCATATGATCCAGCAACTCCACTCCTGGGCACATACCCAGACAAAACTAGAATTTGAAAAGATACATGTACCCCTATGTTCACAGCAGTACATTTACAATAACCAAGACATGGAAACAGTCTCATTGGCCATCAACAGATGACTAGATAAAGAAGATGTGGCATATATATACACAGTGGAATAGTACTCAGCCATAAAAAAACAATGACGTATTCATGCCATTTGCAGAGATTATCTAGCGATTATCATATTAAGTGAAGTAAGTTAGAAAGACAAGTATCCCTTATTATGTAAAAATGTAAAATTATGGAATATGACACAGATGAACTTATTTGTGAAACAAAACAGATTCACAGGCACACAGANTTATCTAGCGATTATCATATTAAGTGAAGTAAGTTAGAAAGACAAGTATCCCTTATTATGTAAAAATGTAAAATTATGGAATATGACACAGATGAACTTATTTGTGAAACAAAATAGATTCACAGGCACACAGAACAGACTTGTCACTCCTGGGGGGTGGGGTGCGGGAGAGGGTGGTTTGGGAGTTTGGGGTTATCAGATGCAAACTCTTTCGGATGAACAACAAAGCTCCTACTGCTCAGGGAAATATATTCAATATCCTGTGATAAACCAGAATAGAAAAGAACATGAAAAAAATATAACTGAATCCTTCTGCTGTACACCAAAAACAACACAACACTGTAAGTCAACTCTATTTCAATTACAAAAAAAAAAGAAAAACACAAAAAAACCTTCCTCCCCTGATCAGTAGTGGGGTCGCGTCTGTCAATAACCACTGCGCCCTAGTCTGGTCAACACAGTGAGACCCTGTCTCTCTTGTTAAGGAATCTCCAAAATGTTATGTATGTCCCTTAAATAAACAATTAAAATTTGTTTGTTTTTTAAACAAGATGGATTCTGTGGGTGCTGGGCATTTGTGCGGCTACTCAGAGAAGTGAGGGAAGAGAAGCCAGAGGAGCAGGACGGATTACCTGTCTCTCAAGAAAGTGCCTGAGACTCAGTCCTCGGAAGGAGTCTGGGGGCCACGAGAGGAGGAACTCTGGGCATAAGATGAAGAGGGTTTCCCACTGATGTTGCCCTTTGATGTGAAACAATTTCCTCTCTTGCCAAGAGTCTGCAGCAGGGACATTGCTCAAGGCTCCTGGATCGGGCTGAGTGTCTTTTGGCTTTGAGACTCGAATATGGGCGGGAGATGGCTCCGGCTCAGCCAGGTCACTCCAGGGTGATGGTGATGGAAATGACGCCAAGCTGAGGGGCTTAGACCCCTCAAGCCCCTCGTGTGGCTCCCTCTGACCTCCCCTGCCAAGACCCCACTCTCTCGAGCCACCTGCCTCAGCATCTTGGGAGTCTGCCCAGTCCCCGGCCAGGCGAGGAAAAACAGGGCTCTCAGGGAAAGAAAATTAAACCATCCATCACTCTGACTGGGAATTAATTAGCAGTAATGGCACAAGGGAACCATAGCTAGAGACAGAGAGACTGAAAAATGGAGGCCAGAGGGCCAGGGAACACAGGTGGGAGGTGAAGACAGGCCAGAGGAGAGGCGGCCTCAGGCAGGGAGGCTGGGGAGGCTCCTGCACCAACCACCAGACCAGGGGTGCTGGAGGCAGCCCTGACGATGGGAGATGGGCCAACGGCAGGATGCACGCCAGGTTCTGGCCGCCAGATGCACCTCCCTGATCAATTACCCTTCCCAGCAGACGGCTAAACTCATACGCGATCCAGATCAATAGGTGTGGGACAAGCAAATGGCCCCCAAAGAATAAGACATAACAAAGTAAAAAAAAAAACCAACCAAAAACTGAAGAAAAAAAAAGAAAGAGAGGAAGCTGCCAGAAGCCATCAAGCAGAAAAAAACGAGCTTAGATGGCTGTGTTAAAAGCACCCAGATAAGAGACTGAGGATGCAGTCAGGGGTCAATACATGTAACTGGTTGGTTGAATTAAAAAAGAAAAGGCAAGTTATTTTCAAAAGAGTAAAAATGCAGCTTGTAGAGTGCTGTCCTCCACCATCACTGATGCCTCAGCTGAGGCCAGCACCACTGATTCTAGAGGAAGACAGTCAGAGCTGGGAAATCTGCTTTCTGTGGACAGGTTACTAACATGCAGGAGGACAGAGAAACCTCTAGAAATCTCTGGAAGTTTATCAGATCAGCACCTTTCCAGCAAAGAATGCCCAGGAGTTTCTCCCAAATCTCCTAGGGTTGAACGAGATAAAGTATGGAAGTTGTGGACAAAAGTGAGGGGGATCACCCAAATTAAAATGAAGGTTACAGAGGTCAGGAAATAAAAATATGAGCCACTAATAATTAAATTTAAATCAGACTGGATTAAGTCAATAAAGAGTGACAAACAATGGAAAACATACCCAGTCATTCTAACAATTCTTTTAATTTCACAAGAGAGGAGAGAACATGTTTTTTATTAGCCAGGTATAAAAATAGGATTAATAGTGTTAATAATGTATATTTTAGAAGTCCCTTCCCTGGTGGCTCAGATGGTAAAGAATCTGCCTGCAATGCAGGAGACCTGGGTCTGATCCCTGAAGAAGGGAATGGCAACCCACTCCAATATTCTTGCCTGGAGAATCCCGTGGACAGAGGAGCCTGGCAGACTACAGTCCATGGGATCTCAGACTGAGCAACTAACACTTTTTCTTCCACTTTAGAAAGTCCCAAGTGTAGTGACTTTGAAATCATAATCAACATACTAAACAAAGCAGACTGCCCAAAGGTGAAATGTCAGAAAAGACAAAGGAGCATAAAAAGAACGGGAAGCATATAAGATTATGACAGCAGCCAGGCCTGATAGATCATAACAATGAAGAGTCAGCCTAGACTGCCCCAGGTAAAGGCACTGTCCCAGATTTGATTAAGCAGGACTGCAGGTGTATTTCAAGCAAAAGAGCACTCAAGTATTTGTAAAGAAAAGCCTGTGCAGAGACTCGGCTACCAAATTTGATCAAATGACTAAGACAAGTTGCAGTATCATGATCGAGTAGAATTTAAATGGGAAAGTATTACATAACATAAGGGTAAGAATAAATGACAAAAGGCATAATGCATTACAAGGACACGACATTATTAAATCTTTGTGCGTTATGAAACCTCACCAGGAGAGGCTACAGCTCTACGGATGGCTATGGGAAGCAGACGCATATAACCACTTTGTAAGGCAACTCTGCCTTATATCGAGAGACTTTCACTGCCCAGTATTTCTCCACTTTTGAACATCTATCTTTAAGAAATAATGCAAATGTGGACAAGTATTTATGTCCCAAGGTTACAGGGTTGATAGATAGGAGCCAAAAACCTGGAAATAATCTAACATTCCCAACAAAAGAGGAAAAGTATGCAAATTTAAGTAAGAATATTTAAAATACTTTTAAGCAGTTTGAATAATATGGAAAAATATTTGTTAAAATGTTAGGTGAAAAAGAAAGCAAAAAAATTCTGTATGCAAAGTGATTTTACGTGTATTAGAGAAATCCACATAGGAAGAAAAACAGGCTCAAAGAAATCAATTATCAGCTAAAATGGTCACAGTGGTTAGAGATAGTAGGAATTAGAAATGATTTGAAAATTTTCTTTGTATTTCTCTCTACTTTCTAAATTTTGAATATTGAATATGTATTATTTACATAACAAAAATATGATAACAAGGTCTATAGGCATCAAACAGCATGGAAGAAAAATATTAGAATTACAAAAGTTAAAATGACAAAATAAAATTCTATGTGAGAAATTAGCCCAACAGAGCCCCACAAAACAGATAAATTACAAACAATAAATGTCTACTGTAAATGGCATTATTGAGAAAATGTGGAATGGGCAAAAAAAAAAAAGATGACTGGGTTCCTTGTCCAATACACTCTTCTGGGTTATCTAAGTCTTTGCTTGTTTTAGAGCTACTTTTAAAACTCTAGCATATAAAAAGTTGCCAGTAATGCAAATAATTCCCATCCACAGAAATGCATATGAATTTTGCCTGGTAGAATGCAACTGACTGTATTTATTCACAGATTCATCTCAGAATTCCTGTTGTCTTATGTATGGCAAATGTTCTTTGAATTCTCCTTGGAGCCGGTTTAACGTTTTACTGGTTTTCACATTAATGAGCTAAATAAAATCTTTCACATGTGTTCATTTCATAATTGTACAAGAGACAATCTTACCTTTACACAAAGTTGTCTTTTTAACAACATATTTCATAACAAAGAAGGGATAACTATGTTCAGATTTTATATTCTTTAAGTATGACCCACATCATCATCTCAAGTATCCATAATTTAAAAAAAACAAAATAATACGTAGTGAAGAAATCTCAGCATGTTAAAAAAACAACAACAACAAAACTAGAATGCAAACTACCAGTCACTTGGTTTTACCCTAATACCAGGAAGTGAGTGAGGACCTAAGAAACCATTAGAGGACACAGAGAGAGGAAATTCTACATTCTAAAATCTAGCATTACAGTGAAAGTATCATTCAGAGGTAGATTTATACACTTCATTATTCAAAACAAACTTAAGCATTCTATTTCACATATGAAAAACTACAGTCACAACAATAAACCTAAGGAAATAGGAAGCAGGAAATAATAATGATAAAAACTATAGATACAGTAGATTCAGTAGTAAAGATACAGAATCAATACTGCTAAAATGAACAAACTATTTCCAAGGTAATATACAGATTCAGCGTGATTCCTATCAAATTACCAATGGTATTTTTCACAGAACTAGAACAAAAAAATTTAAAATCTGAATGGAAGGCCTTCCTTGGTGGGCCAGCGGTTAAGACCACCTGCCAACGCAGGGGACACAGGTTCCACCCCTGCTCCAGGAAGACCCCGTATGCCATGGAGCGACTAAGACCACGTGCCCCAGCTACTGAGCTTGTGTTCTAGGGCCTGGGAGCCACAACCACTGAGCCCACGCGCTGCAACTATGGGGCCTAGAGTTCATGCTTTGCAACAAGAGAAGCCACGTAGTGAGAGGGCCTCACACAATCAGACAGCAGCGTCTGCTTGCCACAACTAGAGAAAGCCTGTGTGTAGCACCACAGACCCAGCATAGCCACAAGTTAAAAAAAAAAAAAAAATTGAGTGGAAACACAAAAGACCCTGAATAGCCAGAGCAATCTTGAGAAAGAAAAACAGAGCTGAAGGAATCAGGCTCCCTGACTTCAGGCTAAAACTACAAAGCTACAGCCATCAAAAGAGCATGCTACTGGCAATAAAAACAGAAATGTAGCTCAAAGGGATAGGACAGAAAGCCCAGAAATAAACCCGCCCACCTATGGTCAAGTAATCCACGACAAAGGGGGTAGGAATATACAACGGGGGGAAGACAGTCTCATCAATAAGTCATTCTGGGAAAACTGGACAGCAGCTTAAAAGAGTGCAATTAGAACATTCTCTAACACCATACATAAACTCAGAGTGGATCAAAGACCTAACTGTAAGGCCAGACACTATAACTCCTACAGGAAAACACGGGCAGAGCGCTCTTTGTGTTAAATCGCAGCAATATCTGTTTTGATGCCCCTCCTAGAGTAATGAAAATAACAAAAAAGAAACCAGGACCAAAGTAAGCTCAAAAGCTTTCACACAGCAAAGGAAACCATAAGCAAAACAGAAAGACAATCCACAGACTGGGAGAAAAAACTTGCAAATGATGTGACTGACAAGGGATTAATCTCCAAAATATACAAACAGCTCATGCAGCTCAATATCAAAAAGAAGCAAACAACCCAATCAAAAAACGGGAAGAAAACCTAAACAGATATTTCTCCAAAGAAGACATCCACATAACCAGAAAGCAAATGAAAAGTTTTATGCTCAACATCACTAATTGTTAAAGAAATGCAAATCAAAACGACAATGGGGTACCACCTCACACCAGTTAGAATGGCCATCACCAAATATCTACAAACAAGAGATAAACAAACAGTAAATGCTGGAGAGGGTGCTGAGAACAGGGAATCCTCCTCTACTGCTGGTGGAAATGTAAACTGGTGTGGCCACTATGGGCTTCCCAGGTGGCTCAGTGGCAAAGAATTCACTTGCTAGTATTCTTGCCAGAAAGATAGCACAGAGGAGCCTGGTGTTTACAGTCCACGGGGTCACAAAGAATCAGACACGACTGAGCACATACACACAGCCACTATGGAGAACAGTATGGAGGTTCCTTGAAAAACCAGAAACAGAGCTACCACATGACCCAGCAATTCCACTTGTGGGCATATTCCAGAAAAAGTCCTAATTCAAAGAGATACATGCACCCCAATGTTTACTGCAGCAGTGTTTATGATAGCCAGGACAGGGACGCAACCCAGATGTCCATCAGCAGAGGAATGGATAAAGAGGATAAAGAAGATGTGGTGCATGTATACAATGGAACGTCAGCCATAGAAAAGAACCAAATAATGTCATTTGCAGCAACATGGACAGACCCACAGATTGTCATGCTGAGTGACAAACGTCAGAAAAACATGATATTGCTTATATGTGGAATAAAGAAGGCTGAGCGCCAAAGAAGTGATGCTTTCAAACTGCGGTGCTGGAGAAGGCTCTTGAGAGTCCCTTGGACTGCAAGGAGATCCAGCCAGTCCATTCTAAAAGAAATCAGTCCTGAATATTCACTGGAAGGACTGATGCTGAAGCTCCAATACTCTGGCCATCTGATGCAAACAGCTGACTCATTGGAAAAGACCCTGATGCTGGGGAGAGACTGAGGGCAGGAGGAGAAGAGGGTGACAGAGGATGAGATGGCTGGATGGCATCACCGACTCCATGGACATGAGTTTGAGTTAGCTTCAGGAGTTGGTGATGGACAGGGAAGCCAGGCGTGCTGCGGTCCATGGGGTCGCAGAGAGTCAGACATGACTGAGTGATTGAACAACAAGCATGTATATGTGTAACTGAGTCACTTTGCTGTCCACCTAAAACAATTGCAACATTGTAAATCAGCTATACTCCAATAAAATTTTTAAAAAGATACATGCACCCCAATGTTCATGGCTGCCAAGACATGGAAGCAACCTAAATGTCCATCAACAGAAGAACGGATAAAGAAGACGTGATACACACTGCTATATGTAAAACAGATAGCCAACAAGGACCTACTGCACAGCACAGGGAACTCTGCTCAACATTATACGGCAGCCTGGATGGGAGGGGAGTTTGGGGGAGAATGGATACATGTATACCTATGGCTGAATTCCTTCCCAGTTCACCTGAAATTATCTCAACATTGTTAATCTGCTATACCTCAATACAAAATAAAAACTAAAAAAAGAAAAGATGTGGCACATATATACAATGGAATATTACTCTGGCCCCCTTCATAGATGACAGCCTGGAGGTGATGAAGGGGCTTGTGTAACTCAATGAAGCTATGAGCCATGCCATGCAGGGCCATCCAAGACAGATCAGTCATAGTGAAGAGTTCTGACAAAATGTGGTTGACTGGAGGAGGAAACAGCAAACTACTCTGGCATTCTTGCCAAGAGAACACCATGAACAGTATGAAAAGGCAAAAGGATCACCAGAAGATGAGTCCCCCAGGTCAGAAGAGTTACCAGAGAAGAGCACAGAGCAATTGCTAACAGCTCCAGAAAGAATGGTGGCGCAGTGGTAAAGAAAACGCCTGCCAATGCAGGAGACATAAGAGACGTGGGTTCAATCCCTGGGTCGGGAAGATCCCCTGGAGGAGGGCGTGGCAACCCACCCCAGTATCCTTCTCTGGAGAATCCCATGGACAGAAGACCCTGGCAGGCTACAGTCCATGGGGTCACAAAAAGTTGGACGTGACTGAAGTGACTTAGCATGCCAGAAAGAATGAAGTGGCTGGAAACACTGCTTGGCTGTGGATGTGTCTGGTGGGGAAAGTGAAGTCTGATGCTGTACAGAACAACACTGCATAGAAACCTGGAATGTCAGGTCCACGACTCAAGGTGTACTGGATGTGGTCAAAGCAGGAGATGGCAAGAGTGCCACTCAGGAATCAGTGAAGTAAAATGGACAGGAACGGGCAAATTTAATTCAGATGACCATTATATATTACTGTGGGCAAGAATCCCATAGAAGAAATGGAGTAGCCCTCACAGCCAACAAAAAAATCCAAAATACAGTACTTCGGTGCAACCTCAAAAACAACAGAATGAACTCCGTTCGTTTCCAAGGCAAACCATGCAACATCACAGTAATCCAAGTCTACGTCCTGACCAGTAATGCCCAAGAAGCTGAAGTTGGACAGTGCCATGAAGACCTTCTGGGCTTCCCTGGTGGCTCAGTTGGTAAAGAATCCGCCTGCAATGCAGGAGACCTAGGTTTGATCCCTGGGTTGGGAAGATCCACTGGAGAAGGGAAAGGCTGCCCACTCCAGTATTCTGGCCCAGAGAATTCCATGGACTGTATAGCCCGTGGGGTCGCAAAGAGTCAAACATGACTGAGCAACTTTCACTTTCATGACGACCTTCTAGAACTAACACCAAGAAAAGATGTCCTTTTCATCATGGGACTAGAATGCAAAAGTAGGAAGTCAAGAGATACCTGGAGTAACAGGCAAATTTGGCTTTCCCTGTTAAGAGAGAACGTGCCAGTCATAGCAAACACCCATTTCCAGCAACACAAGGGACAACTCTACACATGGACATCACCAGATGGTCAACACCAAAATCATATTGATTATATTCTTTGTAGCCGAAGATGGAAAAGCTCTTTACAGTCAGCAAAAACAAGACCGGGAGCTGACTGTGGCTCAGATCATGAACTCCTGACTGCAAAATTCAGACTTAAATTGATGAAAGTCATGAAAATGACTAGGCCATTCACATCAGGATTCAAATCAAATCCTTTATGATTATACCTTGGAAGTAACAAATAGATTCAAGAGATTAGCTCTGATAGAGTGCCTGAAGATCGATATGGAGGTTTGTAACATGGTACAGGAGGCAGTGACCAAAACTATCCCAAGAGAAAGAAATGCAAGAAGGCAAAATGGCTGTCTATATTTGTCTTACAAATAGCTGAGGAAAGAAGAGAAGTGAAAGGCAAATGAGAAAGAAAAAGATCTACCCAGCTGAATGTAGAGTTCCAAACAACAGCAAGGAGAGACAAGAAAGCTTTCGTAAGTGAACAATGCAAAGAAATAGAGGAAAACAATAAAAGGGGAAAGACTAGAGATCTCTTCAAGAAAATTACATACACCAAGGGAATATTTCATGCAAAGATGGGCACAATATAGGACAGAAATGGCAAGGACCTAGCAGAACAGATTAAGAAAAGGTGGCAAGAATACACAGAACTGTACAAAAAGGGTCTTAACGACACAGACAACCACGATGGTGTGGTTACTCACCTCGAGTCAAACATCTTTGAGTGTGAAGTTAAGTGGGCCTTAGGAGGCATCACTACAAACAAAGCTAGTGGAGGTAATGGAACTCCAGTGGAGCTATTTCAAATCCTAAAAGATGATGCTGTTCAAGTGCTGCACCCAGTATGTCAGCAAATTTGGGAAACTCGGCAGNTGGGCCTTAGGAGGCATCACTACAAACAAAGCTAGTGGAGGTAATGGAACTCCAGTGGAGCTATTTCAAATCCTAAAAGATGATGCTGTTCAAGTGCTGCACCCAGTATGTCAGAAAATTTGGGAAACTCGGCAGTGGCCGCAGGACTGGAAAAGGTATATATATTTTCAGTCTAGTCCCAAAGACGGGCAATGCCAAAGAATGTTCAAACTGGCGCACAACTGTACTCATTTCACATGCTAGCAAGGTAATGCCCCAAATCCTTCAAGTTAGGTTTCAGCAGTACCTGAACTGAGAACTTCCAGACATACAAGCTGGATTTAGAAAAGGCAGAAGAAGGGGCCATATGTATACCTATGACTCTTTCATGTGGAGGTGTGACAGAAAACACAAAATTCTGTAAAGCAATTATCCTTCAATTAAAAAATAAAGAAATTTTAAAAAGAAAAGGCAGAAGAACCAGAGATCAAATTGCCAACATTCGCTGAATCATACAGAAAGCAAAGGAATTCAAGAAAACCATCTATTTCTGCTTCATTGACTATTATAAAGCCTTTGACTGTGTGGATCACAAACTGGAAAATTCTTAAAGAGATGGGACTTCCATATCACCTTACCCGACTCCTGAGAAACTTATATGCAGGTCAAGAAGCAACAGTTAGAACCAGACATGGAACAACAGACTGTTTCAAAATTGGGAAAGGAGTACATCAAGGCTGTATATTATCACCCTGCTTATTTTACTGATATGTAGACCAAAATACCAGGCTGGATGAAGCACCAGCTGGAATCAAGATTGCCAGGAGAAATATCAACAACCTCAGATAGGCAGGTGATATCACCCTAATGGCAGAAAGCAAAATGGAACTAAAGAGCATCTTGATAGGGTAAAAGAGGAGAGTGAAAAAGCTGGCTTAAAACTCCAACATTCAAAAATCTAAGATCATGGCAGCCGGTCCCATCACTTCATGGCAAATAGATGGGGAGAAAATGGAAACAGTGACAGATTTTATTTTCTTGGGCTCCAAAATCGTTGCAGACGGTGACTGCAGCCATGAAATTAAAAGACATTTGCTCCTTGGAAGAAAAGCTATGACTAACCTAGACAGCATATTAAAAAGCAGAGACATCACTTTGACAACAAAGGTCTGTAAAGTCAAAGCTATGGTGTTTCCAGTAGTCACATATAGATTCGAGAATCGGACTTCACAAAGAAGGCTAAATGCCAAATAATTGATGCTTTTGAACTGTGGTGTTGAAGAAGACCCTTGAGAGTTCCTTGGACAGCAAGGAGATCAATCCTAAAGGAAATCAACCCTGAATATTCATTGGGAGGGCTGATGCTTAAGCTGAACCTCCAATACTTTGGCTACCTGATGCCAAGAGTCAACTCACTGAAAAAGACCCTGATGCTGGGAAAGACTGAGGGCATGAGAAGGGGATGACAGATGAGATGGTTGGATGGCATCACTGCCTCAGTGGACAGGAGTCTGAGCAAGCTCTGGGAGACAGCGAAGAACAGAGGATACCTGGTGTGCCGCAGTCCACGGGGTCACAGGGTCAGACACGACCGAGGCACTGAACAAGAAAACACACTATAATAGGAAAGTTGAATCAACGTGTCAGGGGCCCATTTCTAGAAACAGCTAATTAAAACGGGCCAAACTGTCAAACAGAAGTTTAAACGCAGCAAAATAGGAAAAAAATCAAATCAAGACCTGAGCTCTATCGGCAGATGTTTCATTGAATGTAATCTGAATTATGTGTCTGTCTTGTTTCAGACAGTGATTGAGAATTTTTAAAAAAGCATAAGAGCATGCTAAGCATTATTGATCATAAAACTGAACATGTCCACGGCAGTTCTGTTTAAAAAAATTTATAATGGACACCAAAAATTTAACTAAAAGTAAGACTGACTTTAAAATCACTATTAAAATAATCCTCTCCTCCTGTTTAAGTACCTCAACCCAAGCCTATGCATTAATTCTATTTTTGAGTAGAAAAATGACTCTGAGTTAGACAAGCTGATTCACACACAGGAAGATATGCAAAACCACCTACAGTTCAGTCCCAAACTATCATCCAATCTCAATTTCTGATATAGACAGAGATAAAATGCTCAGCTAGTGACAAGGATTCAGTACTACGGTAAAAGAAAAATGTGCCAATTAGGGTTTATCACAGGAGGCTAGGGATTGTTCAATAGGAGAGAATCTAATAATAGAATCTACCTCATCAATAGTTCAAGAAAAATCATATGATCCCTGAAAAAGGAAAAAAAACCAAAATGGCATTTGAAAGAATTCACTACCACCCCCTAAGGCAAAATTTAATGAAAGGAATACAAAAATATTTTTTTACAGGCTGAAGAGGATTCTAAAAATAAGAGCTGGTATTAATGTTATAATTAGTGAAGAACTAGAGAGATGCATTTGAACCTCAGAAGTGAAACAAGGAAGCTTGACGTAACATCATTACAGTGTTTGAGAATTTGGGGAAAATGCAACAGGACACAACAGAGAAAGAGTAGGAACACAAATCAGAAATGAAGATAACTGTGCTAGCTAACAATGCTACTAGGACTGCACGTCTGCCAAAGCAAACGAGTCAACTAAATCGATGGACACGAGAGAAGCATTTGAAATAATCAGTGAGCTTCCTTTCTCCAGATAAAAACTGATGAGAAAGCATGCAAAGAAAAAGAAATGCTATTATCAATAAAATATCAAAAAATCAAATCCAATAACACATAAAAAAGATCATGACATAAAAAAAGTCCCATGACCAAGTGGGATTCATCTCAAGTTTACAAGGATGGTTCAACAATACATAGATCAGTGCGATACATCACTTAAAAGACAGTATACAATGGAGGGCTTCCCTGGGGGCTCAGCGGCAAAGAATCCACCTGCCAATGCAGGAGAAGTGGGTTTGATCCCCAGTCCGGGAAGATGCCACATGCCACACAGCAACTAAGCCTGTGAGCCACAACTACTGAGCCTGTGTTCTGGAGCCCAGGAGCCACAACTGAGCCCACCTGCCCTGCAGCCTGTGCCCTACAACAAGAGAAGCCGGGTCGAGGAGAAGCCTGCGCCCTGCAATGAGGGAGTAGCCCCGGCTCATGGCAACTAGAGAAAGGCCTGCACAGCAAGGAAGAACCAGAGCAGCCACAGATAAAAAACAAATCTTAAAAAATATATACAATGGAAGATGACTCAGCCATAAAACAAGGAATGAAACAATGTCATTTGCAGCAACATGGATGCAACTAGAGACCATCACACTAAGTGAAGTGAACCAGAGAGAGAAAGCAAATGCCATCTGATATCACTTATATGCGGAATCTAAATTGTGACACAAATGCATTCACCTATGAAATGAACAAAATTACGGACACAGAAAACAGACAGGTGGCTGCCAAGGGGCAGGGGGCTGGCGGAGGGATGGAGCGGGAGGCTGGGCTAGCAGATATATGCTGTCATATATAAAACGGATAAATGACAAGCACAGAGAGCCATATCCAACATCCTATGATCAACCAGAAAATAGTATTTTAAAAAAGAACGTGTATATATGTACTGAATCACTTTGTTGTACAGTAGGAATTAACACAACATTGTAAATCATGTATATGTTAATTAAAAAACAAAGAAATGCCAGTTACCATTGTGACAATCTCCCATCACTACCACCACCACTAAGAACACACTAAAGGCTGCAAGATTTCCAAGAGCAAAACTCCCCCAAACTGCTCTAAGTTGTACTAGTAGGCATTAAAATCCGCTCCCTGACGGAGAATTGTGTCACATCTCTGAACTGTTAAGACGAAAGACGAAGAGACAAGTACATGTTAACAATGCCAAGACAACATTGCTGGGCAGTGGCCCCATTCACAGATTTGAAAACTGAGGCTCAAGGTGGTGACTTCAATTGCAAGGAGTCCCACGTGGGCAGCTGGCACACCTCACACAACACTTGAGGAACAGAGCTGGGGACACCACACTGTGCAAGGATTCTGGAGGTGGGGTCTTTCCTTGTTGCCTGCTAAAACCACTGTCCGTCTTGACATTTTCAGAATGTCAATAGTGTACAAGGATGAGCAATGAAAGGGAAGTGGTCTCATGCAATGTTAAAAAATACTTTAACACACCAAGATTCTAAACAGCACGACAGGAGGACAGACATGGAGGACAGGAGGACACACATTTCCATGTGGGGCTGTGGCAGCTTGGGGTAGGGCCCAGCTGTGGGTGGATATATGGGGAGGGGGGAATTCCCTGACACGGGGCAGGGTGGGAGCTGAGTAGCATGTGGAAAAAGCACACAGCAGGGGCCTGACCACACTGCTAGTCGCGTCTGCTCTGTGCTGGAGCTGTGCTCAGCAGCTTAGAGAACTTTCACTTTATTCGGGCCTTGCGAGGACTCTGGAAGGTGAATGCTCCCATTTCACAGCTAGAGAAACTGAGGTTCAGAAAGACAAGTGACTGGCCGGGATCCTTCGGCCTGGTCTGACTGACTTTACCAGCTAAGCCCCCTGGCCTCAACCACAGGTGGGGCTGCTCCTTTCTGAGTTCCCACCGCTCAGAGGGGCTGCATGACCTCCGGTGTGACACCTGTCCAGCACGGTGTGACCCCTCCAGCCCCAGATGGCTTGGCCCCAGGCTGTGCTCCATACCTCGGGCTGGGTCCCTGCTAAAGCTCCCCTCCCACTTTAGCAGGAAGCTCTGGCTGTCTGGCTACCCCTCTGCTGGGTTCGCCTTCCTGAGCCCTCTATTGCCATAGCTGTGAAAGCAGGGGAGTGGACTTCCCTGGCAGTCCAGCGGCTAAGAGTCTGCCTGCCAATGCAGGGGACATGGGTTCAACTCCTGGTCCAGGAAGTAAGACCCCATAGGCCACAGAGCAACTAAGCCCGTGTGCCACCACAGCTGAGCTCGTGTGCCCTTATAGCCTAGCTCTGCCACAAAGGAAGTCTGAGCACAGCAGCAAAGAGTAACTCCCACTTGGCACAAGGAGAGAAAGCCTGTGCACAACAACGAAGGCCCAGGGCAGTCAAAAAAAAATAGAAGGCTGGTGGCAGCAACAGTCACAGCCCAGAGGGTTGCTGGGGGAATTATAGTCAATAAAACTAGAAGGCTGGTGGCGACAACAGTCACAGCCCACAGGGTTGCTGGGGGAATTACAGTGAGCGCTAAATCCTGCTGTCGTAGATCCTCAGGAAACTGACAGCGCCTCTCGCGTGTGGATGGAGAGAAGGAACACACCTCGCCTGTGTCCCCAACCCCAGAAGCACCAGCCAGCGCAGGTGCAGGCTCTCAGGTGGGATGTGGAGCCAGGAGGTGGGCTGCCTGTGGCCAGCTGAGCCATGCCACTGCCCGGCCCATGACCTGCCCCAATTCCCACCTTCTGCACTCCTCCAGAGCATGGATGCCAACAAAGTATTCGGCCTATGCCTGAAGCCACGCTGGGACTCTCTCTCTCCAGGACACGTGGGGAGTCCTGAACTCGGCCAACCCTCCTGGTTCCACCGCCCAGCTCCAGTTTCCCGACCTGAACACGGTGCACTCGCCCCAGACACGCTGGGGCTCCTGGTCAAGATCAGGGGCTCACGTTCACCCTCTTTCTTCCTCATCTGTAATCCTGCTGCAGAGGCCATGAGACCGGCATGGCTGACACCTGTCCTTGGACCTGGTGTCCACTCCCTCTCTAGGACTGAGTCCCAGGACTGAGCCTGATTCCAGGAAATGGCCTTGTGCTCCAAACCGGACGCTGCTGGACAGACCCTTCCTCAAGCCCCTCCCCTCACTCCAGTTCACCATGCACCCTTTAGATGCCCAAGCAACGCCTGCTTTGGAGCTGGCTTTACCCAACATCTGTCATCACAGACCCAGGCACCCCTGGCTCAGGATGCTCTCAGACCCAAACCAGCGCTCAGGCCCTTGACCCCCAGGGCCACCCACACCCGCTGACCTTCTTGGTGTAGCCCATGGCCTTCAGCACGGAATGGTTTAAGGTCTCCAGGGAAGCCAGGACATCCTCATAGTCCCCCATGTGGTCCACAAAGTAGTCTGGGGGCGGGATGAGAAGCAGAGGTCAAAGGTCGTAGGAGCATTGCACCCCTCCCCTGGGTCCTCCCACCACCATCTGTTCCCTACCCCGGAGAATCACTGTGCACCCAAGTCTGGGTCCCTACACAGTGGCACCTACCACAAAGCTCCTTGGTGTCCACATGGCTGCATGCAGAGAGAAAGGGGGGGCTCAGAGACAGGCCTGTCCCCCCCGCCCCCCACCCGTCTCCCTTCTGGGTGAGCACAGCCCCCAGCAGTGGTCAACACCCCCCCCTTGCAGCCTAGGTGACCCCCACTTCACAGATGAGGGAGCAGCCAGTGAAGGCCGCCACCCCGTCCAGAGGATCTGCGTCTGTGCGTCTCTGACCTCCTCACCACACCACCCACCCTGTTCCACTCCCCGCGTCTGCCCACTGCATCTGGAGCAGAGGGGGCTGTACCAGGGGCTGTGACAGCTGCCACTAGAGCTGTCTGGTGACCTCAGCCCTGGGCCCTGCTGTCGGAGGGCGTGCCCCCTTGTTCTCACTCGAGCCCTGGGGTCCCATGTTCATGTTCCTACAGCCAGAAGGCTCTCGGTCTTTCCTCGGAGGCCGAGCACAGGCCACCCACGCCGGGCAGGTGCAGGCAGCAGCCTCAGAACCCAGACGCTGTGAACAGGAGCTGGGGGCGGGTGCCCGGGGACCCAGCTCTGTGCATGTTCTGACAACCTCCCTTCCCTGCCGGCTCCCTCACTGGGAGAGGAGGGGCTGGCCTCAAAAGCAAGCCAGCCTCATCATGATGGCTCTGGGGAGAGGCTCCCAGCTCAGGCGCTCTGCAAATTCTGTCATGGAGGCCCATGTGGGACAAGTTCTCACAGGTCCTGCAGAGAGGAGGCCTGCCTCACGGTGCTCAAAGAAGCACCAACCTTCCTGAGCCACGCATGGACGGTTTGGGGGAGCAAACCTGTCTAGCATCCCTAGGAGGGAACGTGTACAGCTCACACTCTAGGGAGTGCTGGAGACAAAACACCCAAAGGTCTTTAGAGCTCTGACTTCTTGCTGATGGGAAGTCCGCCCTGGCCGCACCGCTCCAGCTGCCCGAATGAGGCTGAATAATCTGTGGGCACCTGCAAAGCCCTTTCAAGCTCCCAGGGGGGCTGCAGGACCTGCTCAGAACCTCCATCTGGCTCCAGACACAAAGCCCTCCCCTGGAGTCTGTGGCAGGAAGCAGTCCCTTTCAAGTGGCCTTTTCCGAGCCAGCTGCCCCACCCTGGCCCCAGGCCACCTCCAACCTGGGCCACCTCCAACCTGGGCCCCCTGAAAACAGGCCTGGGGACCGCTTCTTCTCCACACCTCTAGCCTGGCCCAGAAGACCCAAGCCTATCAAACCTGCCCCCCAGCAGCCCCAGGAACTAGGGTCCTCATCACCTGAGTTGGGTGGAGAAGGGGCCGCGGCCTCACCCTGCCTGGGGACCACTCGGAAAGGGTGGGGGTGGAGTTCAGGGTGGGAAGTGTTTGTCCCTGTGAGTAGAGTGAGCATTTTGTGCTGCATTTAAGGATTGGCTGGGGTTGGAGGAGTTTGGGGTTGACTGAGCTGCAGGTTAGGGTTCTGGCTGGGTTGGAGAAAATGTAGAGAGTGAGAAAGAAGGTTAAGGTCCGAGTAAGAACCAGTCTGGTTTAAGGTGGGCCTCGGTTAGGAAGAGGATCTCAAAGCTCGTGTTGGGACTGAAAACAAGCGTGCCATGTTGGGGTCAGAACTGAGTTGAGCTGGCTGGTTACCCCTTTGTTATCCCGTGTATTTTCTGCTTCCCAGGTGGGACAGTGGTAAAGAACCTGCCTGCCAGTGCAGGANGTTCTGACAACCTCCCTTCCCTGCCGGCTCCCTCACTGGGAGAGGAGGGGCTGGCCTCAAAAGCAAGCCAGCCTCATCATGATGGCTCTGGGGAGAGGCTCCCAGCTCAGGCGCTCTGCAAATTCTGTCATGGAGGCCCATGTGGGACAAGTTCTCACAGGTCCTGCAGAGAGGAGGCCTGCCTCACGGTGCTCAAAGAAGCACCAACCTTCCTGAGCCACGCATGGACGGTTTGGGGGAGCAAACCTGTCTAGCATCCCTAGGAGGGAACGTGTACAGCTCACACTCTAGGGAGTGCTGGAGACAAAACACCCAAAGGTCTTTAGAGCTCTGACTTCTTGCTGATGGGAAGTCCGCCCTGGCCGCACCGCTCCAGCTGCCCGAATGAGGCTGAATAATCTGTGGGCACCTGCAAAGCCCTTTCAAGCTCCCAGGGGGGCTGCAGGACCTGCTCAGAACCTCCATCTGGCTCCAGACACAAAGCCCTCCCCTGGAGTCTGTGGCAGGAAGCAGTCCCTTTCAAGTGGCCTTTTCCGAGCCAGCTGCCCCACCCTGGCCCCAGGCCACCTCCAACCTGGGCCACCTCCAAACTGGGCCCCCTGAAAACAGGCCTGGGGACCGCTCCTTCTCCACACCTCTAGCCTGGCCCAGAAGACCCAAGCCTATCAAACCTGCCCCCCAGCAGCCCCAGGAACTAGGGTCCTCATCACCTGAGTTGGGTGGAGAAGGGGCCGCGGCCTCACCCTGCCTGGGGACCACTCGGAAAGGGTGGGGGTGGAGTTCAGGGTGGGAAGTGTTTGTCCCTGTGAGTAGAGTGAGCATTTTGTGCTACATTTAAGGATTGGCTGGGGTTGGAGGAGTTTGGGGTTGACTGAGCTGCAGGTTAGGGTTCTGGCTGGGTTGGAGAAAATGTAGAGAGTGAGAAAGAAGGTTAAGGTCCGAGTAAGAACCAGTCTGGTTTAAGGTGGGCCTCGGTTAGGAAGAGGATCTCAAAGCTCGTGTTGGGACTGAAAACAAGCGTGCCATGTTGGGGTCAGAACTGAGTTGAGCTGGCTGGTTACCCCTTTGTTATCCCGTGTATTTTCTGCTTCCCAGGTGGGACAGTGGTAAAGAACCTGCCTGCCAGTGCAGGAGATGTAAGAGACGCGAGTTTGATCCCTGGGTCAGGAAGATGCCCTGGAGGAGGGCAAGGCAACCCACTCCAGTATTCTTGCCTGGAGAATTCCGTGGACAGAGGGGGCTGGTGGGCTGCAGTCCGTGGGGTCACACAACTGAAGCGACTCAGCATGCACGCACATATATTCTGCAAACCTAGGCTCTCTCCCTGCTTTGCCACATTGTGTTCAGAGAAGACAAACACTTGCCAACACAATCAATCTCACCACTCCCCAGACCGCCCCAGCCAGTGGGGGCCAAAGAGATGGCACTCTGGATTAGTGGTGCAGGGGATGGACACTGGAGACTGGGGGATGCCACCTCCCGGTTCCAGCCGCCGGGACTGAGCTCACTTGGTGTTGTCAGAGTCGATGGTGTGGAAGAGATCCTCCAGTTCCCTCTCGTTGAGGACGCCATCTGCAAAGAAGAGCTGGAACTCCTCCAAGGACAACTTCCCGTCATCTGTGAGGGAGAGAAAGGGAGGGCAGCTGGTGTCGAAGCGACGGGACATCCCCAAATCAACAGAGGAGCCACAGCCAGGCAATCCCCGTCCACCCCTGCCAACTCCCCAGCCAGCAGCCACACTCCCTCACGGGGCACCCCTGCCCGTGGCATGAAACCACATAGCCACCCTTTCACAGAGAGCAACTGCTCACCCAGCTAACTCCCCACCCAGCAGAGTAACACCCATGTACAGGTACTCGCCTTACCAGCAAGTACTGGGGCTCTGCAAGCCTTGCAGCCAACAGGCAGGCAGAGAGCACCTGCCGGGCAACCGTCGCTCCGAGTCACCTGCCCACCTGGAGGTACGTAACCCTATACCTGTTGCCTCCAGCGGTCCCTAGCCTTTCTAGCACCAGGGGTTGGTCCCATGGAAGGTGATTTTTCCACAGACCAGGGGTGGTTTCGGGGTGGTTTCAGGATGCTTCAAGCACATTGTGCCCTTTATTTCTATCATTTTATCAAACCTCAGATCATCAGGTGTTAGATCCAGAGGTTAGGGATCCTATACCCATAAGAGGCAGGTTTAAACCTGGGTGGTCCGAGGAGCACTCTCACTTGCTTCCGAAAGCCCAAAGAACCTCTGCACACTTAAATCATCTCTATCCCAGCACCCAGATCCTGCCTGGGGAGGCAACGACCTCTCTCCTCTCTGCCTTCGCAGGGTGTGACGTGACCCACTGCCAGCAGTGGCATGGAGCCCTCGCCAGGCCGTGGATGCAGTCCTGAAGATGCCAGAGCCCAGGGTGAGGTGGCGGCAGGTCAGGGGTGGGGCTCTGGACGAGGGGCCCCCAAAGCAGACCCACCTATCCCAACGTGTCCCTCCCGATCTCACACCTTCAGCAGCCTCCACTGCCATTCCCGTGTCTGCTGGGGAAGCTCTCATGGATTGGTGGCAGCCGGGCCCCTGAGAGGGGCTCCCAGCAGAACTCCAGCTCCTCCCACGTGGGCTGTCCAGCTTAACACACTCATCTCCCAATCCCACCCCTGAAGCCACAACCCCCTCCTCAATGACCTTAGACCGGTCCTGCTCCTCCCTAAAGGAACCATGTTTGTGGGAGGCAGTGGAGGTCAGGGACAAGGGCGAGCTCAAGACCCTTCCCGCCCCAGCCCTTCTCCGTAGACCCCCTTCATTACTTCCAGCTAGTCTGTACTCAAAGCCCTTGAGAGCCCATGCAGCACTTTGTGTGGATTAGAAAGAAATGCCCTTCCTGGTGGGCAGGGTGGTGGAGATGCAGCCCAGCATCAGAGCTCCTGAGGGGTGGGGCATGCAGGCTTCATGCTCAATTCTCTCGAATAGGTGCCCTTGCAAAGTGCACAACACGCCCAACCAGACATGGCAGACCTACTCAGGCCCAGGGCAGAAGCCACTCACACTATTTTTTAAAATGCATTTTAACTCTGCGTTTTATATTTTGGTTTATTATTTTTCGCTGTGCCATACAAGTATGCAATGTCTTAGTTCCCTGACGGAGGATCAAAACTGTGCCCCCTGCAGTGGGAGAACTGAATCTTAACCACTGGGCCACCAAGAAGTCCCCACTGTGCATTTTAAAGGCTCTGGAGCTTCTGTTCTGCCGCCAACAGCTCTACAGGGGCTCAAAGTAGGGCAACAGGAGGCAGCTCCTCACATCTTGCAGTGGCTCCCCTCCGCCCATGCTGAGAGAGGGGATATGAGGGAGTGGGCGCAGGCCTGCGTATGGGCGGCTGGGGCAACATGACACGTGCCTCCAACATCCTGGCTTGGGTTTTAATGTTACAAATGGGAGAAGGAATTTCTAACTCTCAAATCCAGAGTCCCCCTGAAGACAAAACAAACACCCCCTCCCTCCCCAATAACACATGAAGACCCAAAAACCAACCATAAAAAGTGCAGGGTAACAGCTGTGAAATACATGAACGCTAAGCTATGGCTCTGTCTCCTGTGAAAGAGGATGCTTTCCAAGTTTCCTTTAGCAAGAGTGATGATGATCCGGCAGCAGGGGCAGAACCAGGGCAGACACACGGGCTGTGCGTGTTCACGCATCTATCTGGTCCTCAAACACCTCCTGGCAGACCACCCCCCCACCCCCACCCCATTTACAGAGCAGACAGGCCAGACTGGTTATGGGACTTGCCCAGATCCCTCAGTGGGAGCTCAAACCCAGGCCACCCGGCTCCCGAGTCCACACTCCAAACCCAACCTGGGGCAGGGTCTTCTGTCAGGACTCCCAGCCACAGGGTCACATGGAAAAGCTGAGGCCAAGCCTGGACTCAGTGGAAGTGTGCTGTGAATGACTACTCATGTCTGCCACGGGCAGGGCACCACCAGCACCTCCAACCAGTATGCACTAAGAATGGGCAGAGGGGGTCCCGCTGGCCTCCCGGGCCCAAGGCCTTTTGGGCTGACATTTACCTTGAACGTCCCAGCACAGCCCTAATGAACCCAGATCAGCTAACGAGGGAGGTGGCATCTGCCCGGGGCCTCTGTGCAATTAGAGGAGCCAGCAGGTCTGCACCTCCAGGACCCCTGAGCGGGCCGTCTGAAGGGGTCCACACTAATGAGCATGAGCTCAGCCTCTGTCCCAGTGACCTTTCAAATGCCAGGAGTCTGCCAGTGCCCCGGCCCCTGGAGGGAGACGCACTGGCACTCACTCCTCCGCCGGCCGCCACACTACCCTTCCGGGCCCCAGACCCTCAGCTGCCAGGAAGGCCACCCTCTTTCCGCCTCCCTTTCGGGGCCATGCCTGGTCTCCATCCTCACCCCCAAGAAGACAACTCTGACTTGGGAGCCGCCAGGACAGGCCAGCCCGAGCTGAGCCCCTTCTCCTGTGATTCCAGAGGCTGATTCCACTACAGCCTGTGGCCCAGGTCCTTGTCTGGGACCATCCTGGCATCCCTGCAGGCATCTTGCTGCTGTGGACGGCAGGGGCAGAGCTGGAATCTACCTGTGCTACGCGTGTGTGTCTGCACATCTCTGTCTACACCCACACTCGCCCCTTCTCCCATTCCCCTGCCCATATGATGTCTGCAAACTGGGCTAGATTCAATCAGAACTTCCTGCCCAGCCCCCCAGCCCAGACTCTGTGATCTTTCGCGTGTCCTCCCCAGCCTTTATTCTGTCACATGTAAAAACGGGGGGTGACATTCCTTCTGCCGCTAGGACCTGAGGGAACATCCAACGAGGAAGTCTATTAATGTCCTGGTGTGTAACGGACGCTCCACAGCCGCCAGCAGTCTCCACCAGATGTTGATGCCCCGTGAAGTCCAGTGTGGGGACCCAACACTTGTTGACAAATCACAACCCGTTTTCCAAGGCTCGACATTCATCAGCTGGCATGAGGGCTCATAGACCCCTTACCGTATGCCAAGACCCAAGCTCTACTCCATCCCCCTGACAGCCCCACCCCAAGGTGGGTACCAGCATGACCACCCCCACCCATGGATGGGGATGCTGAGACCCTGAGAGTCTGGGGACTGGCCTGAGGTCAGAGCTGGGAGGGAGCTGAACCCAGGCAGTCCTGTGGCAAAAGGGGGGTGCCCCCCGGGGACCAGCACCACATCCCATGTGAACCCCCCTGACGGCCACTGGTGGCAGCTGGGAAGACAAAGGTCCCAGGGAGAGGAGGGGACTCGGGGCCTCTGTGGGGGCCGCAGGAGCAAAGTCAAGGGTTCCCGAAGCTGTGCTTGGAGGGTGGAAACAGTCTTTGATGGCATCAGGGGTGGGGGCCAAGCAATGAGGACGAAACCCACCTTGCCTGAACGGAGACCAGGGCGCCTGCCACCCACACACCCCAAAGGTTCCCGCAGAGCTGAGCATCCAGAAAGACACACACACACAACCCCACACACACCCGGCACGCACAGCAACGGTCACAGAGACCCACACACACAGGTTCCGAAGCACAAACGGAGACACACGTGCAGCCACAGCCAGACGCTGCCCCTGGCCAGGCACCCCCCACACTGCCAGGCACACACCCGGTCACCACCTGTGAGGCAGCAGCGGGACACCGAGGACCTACTGTGTGTCGGGCCACGACAGGGACAAGCCCAAATCCCTCAGTGTGACACCTCACCACAGGCTGAGGGGCGTAGCCAGCCAGCACATGGCAATGGCCATGTGGCCCCTGGCCGGCCACACACTAGAGGTTCCGAGAGGCGTGCAAGGGGATCAAACCCCTGGACCCACTTCTCTAGTCTCTAACGCCGCTCAGGCTGCACCGTCGTGATGACTTCTCAGCTGCCGCTGAAGTCCCCCCACCGTGTCCCTGCCCTTCCTCGATGCTCCGTATGGAACTGCTCCTGATGCTGCTGCTGCCTTCCAGAGGCCTGGGAGGGGCCCCCGTCACACCTGAGAATCGGGGAGGGGAGAGATGGAGAACCCCCGGGCACTGGCGGCTAGCCTGTCTCACGTTCTCCCCTCAATACCAGGCGGGGACAGCTAGACAGTGACTTCCGGGGTCAGCAGGGAGGGGGCTGCGGGCCTGGGACCAGGTGCCGGGTCAGCTGTGCCCACTCCTCCCTCGGCATGGGCTTGGATACTCAATCAAATCAGTATTTTCTCAAGGAATTAACAGTGAACTCTGCCTGATTCTCTCTCACAAAGCTCACCAGCCACGTCTCCTCTTTTCATTTCCCCAACAGCCCTGGAACGTAGACAGGTTAAGTGTTATCATCCCACTTTAGAGATGGCAAAACTGAGGCCTGAAGTGGGACTATGTCCTTGTCCAAGACCACGGAGAGCTGCTTCAACCCAAGAATGATGATTCTAGTACACAGACAATCACTCCCGATGGCTACCATGAGGCTCAGGGGGCCCCTGCCTTCCAGAAAGGCTGGGGTGGAGCAATTTCCAGTGGGTGTCCTGAATTCATGGACCGCAATACCATTCTCACTTTGTGTGGGAAGTCTCTTTAGGGGGACGGTGGAGGGGGCAGGGGTGGAGGGAGCACCAGGGGTCCGCAGCAGAGCCTGGACTGCCTTCCTGCAGCTGGGTGACCCCGGTTAAGACAGAACCTCTCTGGGCCACCATGGAGCTGACAGAACAGGGGCGACAGCATGGACGTCTGAGGAGGATGTGTGCTGGGCCGAGGTGAGGCTGAGGGCTTCCTGGGCGCCCCCAGGGCGGCTCTGGCCCGGCCCAGCTGCAGGTGGTGGAAGCGCATGAAGCGCTGACCTGGTGCATAACTCACTGCACCGCCCACACCTGCCCGCTGAAGCCGCAGGGCTCCCCTGCTCAGTAGGAACCATGGGGGTCCCCTTGTAGGATGGAGAAACAGGC
>SJYW01005968.1:591173-606978 GCA_006410735.1 Raphicerus campestris | reverse complement strand
CCGAGGTGAGGCTGAGGGCTTCCTGGGCGCCCCCAGGGCGGCTCTGGCCCGGCCCAGCTGCAGGTGGTGGAAGCGCATGAAGCGCTGACCTGGTGCATAACTCACTGCACCGCCCACACCTGCCCGCTGAAGCCGCAGGGCTCCCCTGCTCAGTAGGAACCATGGGGGTCCCCTTGTAGGATGCAGAAACAGGCTCAGGGCAGCGTCCTGCACCCCTAACCAGAAAAAGCCAGGTCCTCACTCGGGGACAGCCTTGGGGGGGTGCGAGAAGACTCACCGTTTTTGTCTGCACGGCGGAAAATCTGCAAAGAGAGGTCGAGTCAGCGTCGGCTGGGAGGGGCAGGCTTCCAACACCCCCAGCCCAGTGGACCCGGGGAAGCTGGGCCCCTTTTCCCTCCTGAGGGAGGAGACCCGGGGGTGGAAGGGCGTTTCAGGCAGTGGCCCTTCAGCCCCCCTCGAGGAGGCAGCCGCCCCTCTTCCTTGGGAGCCGCTGGCCATGCGGTCGAGAGCACGCGCACGAGTGTGCGTCCATAACCCTCGGCCCATGTGCTGCACCCGCAGGCGGCCGCATGCTCCCCACTCCCGTCCGTGGGAGGCAGCCACTCACCTTACACCCCCACCAGGACCCCTCGAGGGCCTGGTGTTCTCCAGGGAGGGTGGGTTAAATCTGAAGAGGCGTCTGCCAAGCGAACCTCGAGGCCTGCCGACGGGACCAGCCAGGGCATGGCGGGATTAGTTTTTTTGGGGTGGTCAGTGGGTAGGAGCAGCCCGCAGGGAGCTCAGAAAGAGGGGAGGGGAGGGAAGGGGCAGCCTGGTCCCCTCCAGCTGCAGCTGAAACCAGATAGCTCCTCGTCCTGGTGTTTTTAGTCCTAGTAAGCCTTGCTGGGGGCTGCCCTGGTGGCTCAGAGGGTAAAGAATCCACCTGCAATGTGGGATACCTGGGTTCGATCCTTGTGTAAGGAAGATTGCCTGGAGAAGGGAAAGGCTACCCACTCCAGTATTCTGGCCTGGAGAATTCCATGGACAGAGGAGCCTGGCAGGCTATAGTCCATGGGGTCGCAAAGAGTCGGACCCTTCTGAGTGACTTAGCTAGCATGCGTGCACGCAAGCCTTGCTGAGGGTAGGAAGAGGGGGAGACGGCTGCCCCCAGTGTGTGACCCTCACACCTTGGAAAGCAGGAGCTGGGCCCCTCCCTCCAAGCAGTAGGGCAGGCATCCATTGTCAGGCACCTGGGGCTGTGACAAACTGAAGTAGCAGCTCAGGAAAGATATTCTCAAACATCCTCCCTTTCTTGAGCTGAACCCCAAGTTGGGGCAGGGGACACAGGTCTGGAGCCACTGTGGCTGGGGCAGAAAAGGGGGCAGTTGCCAGCACCCCAGCCTGTGCACTGCACACGGCCTGCTCCTGACTGCAAGGTTCCCGAGAAGGCTGGAGTCCCACCTTCAGGTGCCGGGGCGGGGGCGAGCGTTAAACAAGTGACTGACCCGACAGCAGATGGGGCCCTGGCACTCACTCATCACCCCATTTCACAGATGGGGAGACTGGGGCTCAGAGCTGGCTCAAGGCCAGCATGGCGTGAGGACTCCAGAGTCCACGTCCTGTCCCGTGTGAAGGGGTGGGGGGTCCTGGACAGAGCTCTCCGCTGCAAGGGCTTTCAGCTGCGAACTCACTGGGGCTTTGAGAGGGCTCACCTGTGCAGGCGTGAGTGGGCTGTGTGTGAACACATTCTGGGAAGCCTGGGAGCCACGGCCACTCGCCGCAGGTCCCCCCCTGCCCTGTCAGCTCAGAGCCAGCATGGAGGCTCCAACAGGAACGTGGCGGGGGTGGGGAGGCGAGAGGAACCCACACTGTCCCCCACTCACCAGGATGTGATACACACACCTCTCCCAGAAACCCACCCNACAGGGACGCTGTAGTGGCGGGCGTAGAGGACCGCGTCTGCAGCCGACAACCCTGCCCCGATGATGAGGACAGGGTCCGAGGACGGGGACACTGTGCCTGCCCGCGTGGCCACCTCCAGGGCCGACAGGTCATGGTGGACGAAGGGCAGGCCCTCCCCGGGGACGCCCAGGCGGGCCGGGCTGTCGGACGTGCCCGTGGCCAGGACCACGTTGCGGGCGCTCAGGGAGAAGGACTGCTGGCTCCGGTCCTCGGCGGTCACGAAGCCGCTCACCTGGAAGAGCGGGCTGGGGTCCTGGGCCCCAGGGCTGCTGGGCTCAGGTGTCCCCCACTCCACGGCCGTGACCGTGGCGCTGGACACGAAGTTGTGGCTCAGGCCCTTCCTGATCACGTAGTCCCTGTAGTAGTGGGCGATGTCACCGGCCGTGGCCCGGCTGTTGCGAAGACCTCTGGGGGAGGAGGGACGAGAATGTCAGAGAATGGACTGGGGCTGGGTGGACAGGCTGGGGCCAGGCCCTGGAGGGTGGCTGCACCACCCCTTCACGTAGGACTTGCTCAAGGGGTTCACGCCCTTGGAGCTGTAAAAACCTCTCTTTGCTGTACAATGGAGCCGATGAGGGTGGGGTTTGGAGTGTGGCCCCTGGTGTCAGAGGCCCTGGGTTCTGTGGGGACCCCCTGCCTCAGTCCCTCATTTGCAAAATGACCACGGTGACAGCACTTGTTCCCTGCTGTCGTTGAGAGGTTCAGATGACAGGAGTGAAGGGTTTAAACTAGAACCTGACAGGCTGTGAGTGACGCGGGGTCGGCCAGGACTGTTTCCTCCAATGACTGACTAGTATTCTATGTGCATAGGGGTAGGATTCTGTTTTTATAAAGTTAACAAACAGATAAAGCTCGTCTGTGGAGTTAGACACCCAGAGAGGGGTGGCCTCTTAGGAAGGGGGTGATTGGGAGGGGCCTGAGGGGGGCTTCTGGGGAGAAAGCCTGCTTTTTGAGTCTGGGTGATTGAAATGTATGTGTATCCACTTAAAGAAATTACATCCACCTGTAGGCATGTGAATTGTGTGCTTTCTATATGTGCTTATATTTCAGTAAAGAACTTGGTTAAATGATAACCCACATAGAGCACTTGACACAGTCCTCGACACACAGTAGCAGCCGTGGCTGTTATTACTGTTACTATGTTACTGTCATTATTGTTGTTGTTATCACTCTTGCTATTATTACCACCTTTTCCAGGGCTGTTGCTGGTGGGTGGAGCATAGACGTTGACGCTATCTCAGCTCCTCCCTGTAGCTCCCGGGTGACCTTTGGTGAGTTCCCTTCCCTGACTTGTGGACACGTTACGGATTAACTCAAAGGGGATCTTTTTAGACACATCATCAAGACAACCCATCAGTAAGGACGCAAGAGTGTAGGTGAGCTCAGATATCCCTGAGGGCCACTCCAGCCAACACAGCTCGTTAGTCTGCTCCTGAAACTGGAACTCTGGAATTCATGGCTGTGAGTTGGTCATTTCCGCTCCTCTGTTTTAGTAAAAAGTGTTTTAAAGGGCTGTCCTAAGGTGATGTTGCATCCAGGCTTCCTTGTAATAATGGCACATTGGAAAGAATGAGAGCTCTGTGACTGGGGAGTGGTTTAGGAAGCGTGGCAGCACCATGAGGGCAGGGGGGTGCGTCTGTTGTGGCTTTTGGCTCTGACATCTAAGCACAAGGTCCGGTATGTAGGAATGAGTGGAGCTCCCTGCCCTCTCAGGAATACTACATGGCCATGTAACAGGATGGCTGCAATCACTGTGTAATCACCATGTGAGATCTTATGACATAAGGTTACATTTTAAGAGTAGAGCAGAAAAGGGTGTATCTACTGTGAAATTTACATTCCTGTCTGTCTGTTAACACATCACTACACCAGCCTGGATGTCTTTCTACCACATTTGCTGGGGCAAAAAGTCTTTGTGTCAAAAGGACAGACCATGATCTCTGGAGGGATGGAAACAGTTTCCCAAGAGGTCAAGTGAGGTTTCCAGTAGGTCAACTGCCTACTGGGTGGCTGAGCACTGAAGGATTGATGCCTTTGAACTGTGGTGCTGGAGAAGACTCTTGAGAGTCCCTTGGAAAGCAAGGAGATCTAGCCAGTCAATCCTTAAGAAATCAGTCCTGAATATTCATTAAAAGGACTGAAGCTGAAGCTCCAATACTTTGGCCACCTGATGCGAAGAACTGACTCATTGAAAAAGACCCTGATGCTGGGAAAGATTGAAGGCAGGGGGAGAAGGGGGCAACAGAGGATGAGGTGGTTTGATGGCATCCCTGACTCAATGGACATGAGTTTGAACAAGCTCCGGGAGATGGTGGAGGACAGAAGAGCTTGGTGTGCTGCAGTCTATGGGGTCACAAAGAGACGGACACAACTTTGAGACTGAACAACGGACCTCCGTCAGAACCCTAAGGGCGGAGAAAATGTTAAGGGCAGATGCCACCCTGAGCACTGGGCAACTTTACGCCTTGTGCCCTGGGATGAGCAGGGGTTGGCATCTGTTGTGATTCAGCTGTCTCTCTGGGGGTGGTAAGAAGTGTGCAGTGTCGTCATTATGGAGCAGGCAGTGGGATGGGAAGAGAACCCTCCGAGGTGCAGCAGTGCTGGGGAGGAGTGTGGGGTTAGGAGTCAGCTGTCTTTCTTTTCTCAGTTTTCAATCTCCTGTACTGTGGTTATGTTTCCAATGCAAAATCAATTTTAAAAAAGTGCATCTGACTGATTAGCTGACCAAGAGAGATGGTTGCAGGCAAGGCTCAGAATATCAGGAGGGGCTGCGGGAGGCCAGAGAACCGGGGAGCCTGGGCCAGAGGCTCTGAGGCAGGATGTGAGGGGCAGGGGCCAGTGGTCACTCCTCCTTGGAGCCTAGGATGCCACAGGGAGGCCCAGTCGAGACTGAGAGGCAGGAGCACCAGACAGGGGTCCAGCAGCTCAGCTCTGCTGCTCACCACCTGTGTGGCCCTGGGCAAGTCCCTTCCCCAGCCACTGCAGCGTTGGCTGCAGTGTCTCCCCGAGGGCAGGCTCGACGAGCCCCCGAAGCCCCTTGACCTCTAGCTGCCAGTTCAGTGTTGGGGGCAGGCTCGGGTCTTCGCTGCCCACCTTGGCTTTCCAGGGCGGCCTTACCTGCGCTTCTTGCACATCCAGTCCTTGACCTGCAGGTCGGGGAGCCCCATCCACTCGCCTTGGCTCAGGGTCACCATGGAGCCTTCAATGGACTAGGAGTGAAGGAGAGCAAAGTCCTAATCTCTGATCTCTGCTGGCCCCCAGCCCCACCCAGGGCTGGAGAGCAGGTGAGGCCTCACTAGCTGCAGCTGGTTGGGCGGGGGTGGAGATGGGGAGGAAGGAGGGAGCNCAGGTCGGGGAGCCCCATCCACTCGCCTTGGCTCAGGGTCACCATGGAGCCTTCAATGGACTAGGAGTGAAGGAGAGCAAAGTCCTAATCTCTGCTGGCCCCCAGCCCCACCCAGGGCTGGAGAGCAGGTGAGGCCTCACTGGCTGCAGCTGGTTGGGCGGGGGTGGAGATGGGGAGGGAGGAGGGAGCAGTGGGGGCGAATAGGGAAAGGTGGGAAGTGCAAGAGTCCTGACCTGCATTACGGAGGTTTGGCACCAGTCCCCGCACCCCGTCCGGGCCCCACTCACATGCCAGGCACCCCCAGGCGGGTTCCGGCCCAGGACCAGGTGGGGGATTGCTCGCTCCTTCTGGTGCCTCCAGGTGAGGACGGACTCCACGCTGCCCCCAAAGTCCGTGTCTGGGCGCAGGAGGGCATCAAAGAGCAGGGCCACAGGGCTTTGGCACCGGCCTTCCAGACCTTCGGACAGGTAGTCTAGGTCCTGGAGTTGGGGGGCGGGGGGGTCCTCAGGTCAGAGGGGCTGCAGGAGGAGGGCCGCCTGGTCTCACTTTCCCTCCCTCGTATTGAGGTGTCAGATGAGCTTGGGAAACACTGCCTCTCTAAAGGTCATCATGCACAGCAGCACACTAAAGGCTCTGACAAGTCCTGTGGTGGCATTGACCCGTTTAGATTTGCCCCAGCGTCTCTCAGCTTTACTGGAGCACAAACCTTTTTCTCTGTGGATTGTACTGAGGCATTCTGGGAAATCCCTATCTAAACCCCACGCGGCTTACTTCCTCACCCTCCAGCTCTGGGATGGAGGGGATCGGCTTGATGGATGTTGCCTGAAGGGGCGGCGGACACTGAGTGACCTCCTGGGAGGCGAGGGGTATGGAAGGGGGATTGGTCGGCCCTCCTGAGCAGGGGCTAGTAGGTCTGCAGTATCCAGGACTGGGGGCCTCAGCTTTGGCACTCCTGGCTCCGCGGCTGGGGGCTCGTCCTGTGTGTTGTGGGATGTCCTGGCATCCCTGGCCTTGACCCAGTGTTGTCCCCACTCTGGACGTAACAACTGAAACTGTAGGTGGCCAAGTGTCCCCAGGAGAGCAAAACTGTCTTTAGAATTGCTGGACCAGGGGAGGCGAGACAAGGTACGTCTTAAAGAGAGCTGCCACCCCTCTTTCCTGGTTTCTGTGGCCTCCCATGTCTCACAAACGCATCCTTTTGTTTCTTGGGTGTGCCACGTGGCTTGTGGGATCCTAGTTCCCTGTCCAGGGATCGAACTCTGAGCCTGGCAGTGAAAGCACCGAGTTCTAACCACTGGACTGGTGGGGAGTTCCCACAAATGCTTTTGGATTTTTGCCTGGGAGAGTTTCCCTGCAGTGGGAGTGTCCCTCGCCCCTGCCCAGAGCTCAAGCCCACCTGGTCCATGATGGAGACCCCCGGTGCCTCTGAGAGCTTCCTCTGCAGCAGGGGGTGTGGGTGGACAGTGTCCGGCCTCACGTAGGGGGTGTAGCCTGAGAGCAGGTAGGACAGGCAGATGCCCGAGGGACCATTGCCTGGGGAGAGAGGGCACGGTCAGAGGGCAGAGCGTTGGAGCCCTGAGACCACCACCACCACCAAGAGCTTTGGTTTTGATCTGTCTCCTTCCCTGATTTGCTCTTCACTCATAAACATAAAAATAAAGCATTTATTAGTGCTGCACCACTTTAACAACAAGAAAGCTGTGGAAATAACCACTGATGTTTACTGAGTGCTTACTATGTGTCAAGCTTTCTGTTAAGTGATTAAAAAAATTTTTTTTTCTGTGTGGACCAATTTTAAAGTATTGAATTTTTAAAAATAATATTCTGTTTGAATATTTCGGTATTTTGGCTTCAAGGCATATGGGATCTTAGCTCCCCGACTAGGGATCAAACTTGCTCTCCTTGCATTGGAAGGCAAAGTCTGAACCATTGGACCTCCAGGGAAGTCCCCACTGATTTTAACAACAAAATAATAAAGCTACTGCTGCTGTAACAAGCCTCTTTGTAGCCTGGAAGCCTGTGCGTTACCCCCCTGAGCCAGGCGCACGCTACTTTTCCTCCTTTGCTACGTGAGGATGCTGGAGAGAGAGGCTGAGTAACTTGCCTGTGGTTGCAGAGCAGCGAGAATGAGACCCTGAGACCACCAAGGACAAGCCCAGTCCTCCGGGACCGACCGTGTGGTGGGTTCGAGGGATGTGGAGAATATTGCAGCGTGTAAGGCGATGTGCTGACAGGGTGAGCTTGGGGGCGGGGGTGCTCAGGACGCGCACTAAAGCCATCTGTGGGGGGGTCACCTGCCCCCGGGTCCTGATGAACCCCAGGACTCACCAGTGGCCCTTCTCGGGCAATTAACCTCATGACATCACTTCTTATCTGTCCTCTTATCTTGTGCTGTCCTGAGTCCTACTTATGGATGAACCATGTGAAATCGCTGATGCGCAACTGTCCTGAACTTACAATCAAGGCCATTTCACGTGGTTCAGCCTGATGCTGGCCTGGAGGGCGGGGGCCTCTGTCCCGCTTTCTGCAGACCTGAGGGCAGTATCACATGTAGCTGCTGTGTCCCCTCACTCAGGCACCCAGCGCAAGGGAGCACAGGCCAGTTGCCCGCTTATCACCAGCAGCCCACCCCGCCAGGCAGCCTCTCCAGGTCATTCTGCTCCTGCCTTGCAGGTTCCTGGAAAGACTGTTTGGAATGATGTTTTAGAAACTGCTGAACAGAGTGCTGAGTGAATGCTCCTGACCTCCGACCCACCCAATCCCCCTGCCTTGAGCAGCACTCACCAATGATGATGACCGGGAGGGGCTCTGAGCTGCTGGCTCCAAGATGGTCCTTCCTCCGGTTGTTCATGGCTGCGGCTGGCGGGGGATGTGGGACTGGCAGCCGACCTGGGGACACAGGGGAAGAGGGGCCGCTCGCTGAGCTTGGGAGTCAGGCGGTCACTTCCCAGCTGCAGGGTGGCCTCCCGTTGGCCTCAAGGTCAAGCCCAGTGCCCTCCCTGAGTCTTACGATGACGCTCCTCTCACACCTGCTACCTCCCAAACAGGCCTAATAATGCAGGGTCTCTCCCTCAGCCTGGCTGTCTCCCACTCTCTGAGCCTCACTCCACACTCCCATCTCATTACAGATGGTAACAGTTGTTTCGTCACCAAGTCGTGTCTGACTCTTGTGACCCCATGGACTGCAGCATGCCAGGCCTCCCTGTCCTTCACCACCTCCTGGAGTTCACTCAAACTCATGTCCGTTAAGTAGGTGATGCCATCCAGCCATCTCATCCTCTGTCGCCCTCTTCTTCTCCCGCCTTCAATCTTTCCATTGAGTTGGCTCTTTCTTGATGCAAGGCCTGCCTAGCAAGCACGCCTGTGACAGCCACACCCCCACCTCACAGGCCAGCCTTCAGGTCTTCAGTGGACCCGGCCCTGGAGAGGCACTTCTGAGTTGGTGACAATGGGCCCATTCCTGGATCTCTCTGGGTCTTGTTTCTTCATCTGTATAATGGGAATAATCATAGTCTCTACCTCATAGGTTTGTTGGGGGGTAGGGGGACACAGGGAGGTGATGTACATGGAGTACTGACCTGGAGAAAACGGGCCATTGGGAAGAGCCCAGGACTCAGGGGCTGGGCTAGAACAGGCGGGCACACAGAGGCCAAAGCCTCTAGGTTTGGGGAGAAATGCCTTTAAAACTGCTCGTCTCTGGAGCACTAGCGCCCTCTGCTGGCCATGAGTCCAAATCACTCCGACGGACCCAACCCCAGAACTTGGAGCTGCAGGTCTCTCCAGGAGAGTCCAGACCCACTTTCTCCACGTCCCCCCAGCGCAGCTTTGCCTGAACACCCCACGAAGGCCTCTCGGCCTGTCTCCAGGGAGGCCAAGACCTTGCTATGAGATCTGGCTCATAGCAAGTGAAAGGGTGAGTCAGTGGCACAGGGCCCAGACCGCCCCGAGCAGCCAGGGATGGGAGCCTGGCATCACTCGCCTTCAGAATTCTTCCAGGAAAAAGCTTAAATCTGGATTTTTATGTGAATTTCCTGATTCGGAAGAGTGGGCAACTGATTCATATTTTTTGAAAATCATGAACGGGCTGAGGGAGCACGACCGAGGCCGGCGTGTGACCTCTGATGTGCTGAGAGTGACAGCAACACCGGTGTCCCCCACTGGGTGGGGAGGGGACAGCGGAGGGGCTGGCCGAGGACCTGGGTGTCGCTCCCACGGCGCCGACAATGGGCCCGCCCACAGCACTTTACAGTTTGCCAGCAGAGGAGCTTGCAGCTAAGCCACAGCATCTGTGCCCCATAGGCACCCGGAGATGGGAGCGCCGTCATCTCTGGCTGGCAGGTGGCTCGGAGGCAGCAGGGCACCTCGGGTGTCACAGGGGGGTGTGCCCTCCAGTCTCCTGAGAACCGCCTCAGTGGGGCCTGGGCCATGAGCTGTGTCACCCGTCAGGGGCCCCTTGGCCCACTCCACTCCTGGTTCCCTGCAGGGACCTCGCTGTCCGCTCTGGGGTGACACCACGGCCACATAGAACCACCACCATTTCTGAACTTCTGCGGGCTGAGCCGGGCGCTGAGCATGCCCTGAACACTTGACGCACATTCACCAACTTTACCCATATTTAACTGGGTTGTTAGAAGTACTCTCACGACCGCGCCCATATTACAGATGGGGAAGCTAAGGCCCAGCAAGNCAGGCCAGCCTTCAGGTCTTCAGTGGACCCGGCCCTGGAGAGGCACTTCTGAGTTGGTGACAATGGGCCCATTCCTGGATCTCTCTGGGTCTTGTTTCTTCATCTGTATAATGGGAATAATCATAGTCTCTACCTCATAGGTTTGTTGGGGGGTAGGGGGACACAGGGAGGTGATGTACATGGAGTACTGACCTGGAGAAAACGGGCCATTGGGAAGAGCCCAGGACTCAGGGGCTGGGCTAGAACAGGCGGGCACACAGAGGCCAAAGCCTCTAGGTTTGGGGAGAAATGCCTTTAAAACTGCTCGTCTCTGGAGCACTAGCGCCCTCTGCTGGCCATGAGTCCAAATCACTCCGACGGACCCAACCCCAGAACTTGGAGCTGCAGGTCTCTCCAGGAGAGTCCAGACCCACTTTCTCCACGTCCCCCCAGCGCAGCTTTGCCTGAACACCCCACGAAGGCCTCTCGGCCTGTCTCCAGGGAGGCCAAGACCTTGCTATGAGATCTGGCTCATAGCAAGTGAAAGGGTGAGTCAGTGGCACAGGGCCCAGACCGCCCCGAGCAGCCAGGGATGGGAGCCTGGCATCACTCGCCTTCAGAATTCTTCCAGGAAAAAGCTTAAATCTGGATTTTTATGTGAATTTCCTGATTCGGAAGAGTGGGCAACTGATTCATATTTTTTGAAAATCATGAACGGGCTGAGGGAGCACGACCGAGGCCGGCGTGTGACCTCTGATGTGCTGAGAGTGACAGCAACACCGGTGTCCCCCACTGGGTGGGGAGGGGACAGCGGAGGGGCTGGCCGAGGACCTGGGTGTCGCTCCCACGGCGCCGACAATGGGCCCGCCCACAGCACTTTACAGTTTGCCAGCAGAGGAGCTTGCAGCTAAGCCACAGCATCTGTGCCCCATAGGCACCCGGAGATGGGAGCGCCGTCATCTCTGGCTGGCAGGTGGCTCGGAGGCAGCAGGGCACCTCGGGTGTCACAGGGGGGTGTGCCCTCCAGTCTCCTGAGAACCGCCTCAGTGGGGCCTGGGCCATGAGCTGTGTCACCCGTCAGGGGCCCCTTGGCCCACTCCACTCCTGGTTCCCTGCAGGGACCTCGCTGTCCGCTCTGGGGTGACACCACGGCCACATAGAACCACCACCATTTCTGAACTTCTGCGGGCTGAGCCGGGCGCTGAGCATGCCCTGAACACTTGACGCACATTCACCAACTTTACCCATATTTAACTGGGTTGTTAGAAGTACTCTCACGACCGCGCCCATATTACAGATGGGGAAGCTAAGGCCCAGCAAGCGTCTCACCGTCCTGGATGGCTTGTGGGGAATTTGCCACAAGGGGTGCAGGCTCAACTGGTTTTGAGCCTGGGCTGCCCTGTGCGAGGGCCTTCTCGTGCCCCCCCGAGGCAGTGTGACAGGGTGTCATGGGGTGTGACAGCATGTGATGGAGGCCCCTCCAGGCTGAGTGCAGCTCTGTCCCGGGACTCCAGCTTGAGGGGTGGGGGGACAGTGTCTCACTGGACAGCCACTGGGTGTGCCGGTGGCCCTGGGGCAGGGGCTGTGGTTCCTAGAACACACCCTTCACATGACCCCAGGGCGCCACGCTGATGTCTTCACTGTCCCCAGGAACAGCGGCGACAGGACACAGGCGACATCCCCGTCACCACATCCTTTCGCATCGGCATCTTTCATCCTCAGGGAACCCACTCTACAGATGAGCAAACTGAGGCTCACGGCAGTGAGGTCATGCCCCCGAGGTCACAGACCCAGTGGATAATGAATCGAGAGTTTGGTCCCTAGACACCCCAGAGCCTGCCACACGGGGTGCCCACGGAGCATCCACCCCGGGCCAAGTCATTTTCTGCCCTGTCCCCGTGAATCCTCCCAGCGCCAGTAAGAGGGGTGTTTGCAGGAGGCCCCATTTATAGACGAGGAACCACTATGGACTGCCCCTCCGAGCCCCGCCTCCTTCACGCTCCCAGGAGGAAGAAGGCCCCATTCACCACCAGTGCTTTTGGACCCCACGTCCAGTGCTCATGCCAGAAACTTCTGGATGCCACACGCATGAGGTCACCACCCAGAGGCTGACCTGAGCAGTTGCTTCCTGCACCGCAATACACACAGCGCCCAAGTCCCGAGCCTTGGAGCTCTCGAAACCTCCTCGGAAGAGTGCACGCTGCCAACTTTCCATTTGAAAGTGTAACTTCCTATTTCTCACACACTGTTTAGTTTTGGGGAGCTGGGAAAGTCAGTTTCCAACGTTCCTCTGGTTGAAGACGGCAAATGTTGACATTAAAAAGGCCTTCAAGTTCACAGGAGGAAAGCAGCATAAAAGAAATGGGAATAATCGCGCCTTCTTGGGTGTGGAGCGTAGAGTTTGGAGCATTGCAATTTCTAGGGTTATGGAAGCTTACACTGCTCTAAGGCTTAGGACACCTGTATGGCTACATTTACTGAGCATCTGTGGTATTTTTGCTCATTTCACTTTAATGACAACCCTCCTACCCCACCTCATGGATTTTTTTTTTTCTGTTATCCCTATTGCCCAAAGGAAAAAACTGGGGTCAGGAGGGAGGTGTCTTTTCCAGGAATGCCAGAGACCACACCCCAAACCCCTGTGACACCTGTCGGAGTCCCCTCTGAGGAAGATGGCACAACAGTGCCCCTGAGAAAGTGCCGTGAGGCCGGGGCAGGGGAGGATGGGGAGGTGCTCCGTCAGCCCAAGTGCCACCTGCCAGTCACCAGGGTGAGCCCTTGGCCTCCGCGCCCACCCCATGGCACCAGTGCCCCCAGAGCATCCCTCATCTGGAGCCCCAAGGGCTCTCCAGACCCTCTGAAACCCCACCCCTCATTCTTGGCACCCCCAACCCTCCTGTGAGAAGCCAGGTCCCCCTTGACCCTGGGGGTTCGGTCCCATGAGAGCAGGAGAGGCGGGGTCGGAGGGCAGCACCCAGCCTGCCCGCGGGACCTGGGCAGCCGGCCTGGGCTGGCCACACCTCTCTTTCCTGCCTGGAGTAGCATCACGTGGGCTGAGGTGAACTCCCAGCAAGCCAGCCGGCAGGGCAGCTGTCGGCGAGGGTGCCAGGTACCTGGAGATGGGCGTGGCCAGGAGGGATGGGGGAGGATCTTGGGGGTTGAGAGGTTCATGCTGGTCGTGGGGAAGCCGGGGTGGTCCGCCCTCAGGACCGCCTGGGGTCCCCCTGCCTGGCTCCAGGGCCCTGCCCGGGTCGGGCTACCTTCCACCTCCCCCAAGCCTCGCCCGGGTCACTCACCTGACCGGCTGGGGTCGAGGACACTGGGGAGCGCGATCAGGCCTCTCGGAGAACCGGGGGTCAGGGAGCCGGCCGAGGGAGCAGGACGCACATTACCCCGTGGGGATCCAAGAGGGTGCGAGAGGCCGGGAAGCCCGGGTATTTCAGGGGCTGGGAAGAGGCGGGCGGAGGGCGGGGCCAGGAAAATCACTTTCATAAGCGTGAGTCAGCAGGGGCCCCTGGATGAATGAACTTGCACACTTGAGGGCGAGCGGTCACGTTGCCAGCCCCGGGGGACGGCCTTAGAGGGCCCACCCCGGGGTGGTCAATGGCGAGGAGGCGGGGCGGACACCGGCCAAGGCTGAGCCAACCTGGCCTCTCGCCTTTTAGGGAGGCGGAGACAGTCTCGCCCAACGTACCATCAAGGCGGTTGCTTTGAGTGGAAAAAGTCCCGATTCTGCTGCGGATCTCTGCGCTTCTCCCCACGACGCCCGCTCCTGCCTCGGCCCCAGGCTGGGATCCCCGCCCTGCCCCTTCCTGGGCGGGCTGCCTCAGTTCCCCCGTCTGCGAGGGGGCCATGTGGCACCTCTCCTGCCTGGGCGACCGTGCTGTTTCGGTGACTGTGCCTAAAACAATGTTCAGAGCTCCTTTTCTTCATTCCACCCCCCACCCCAACCCCGTCTTTAGCCAGGAGCATTGCACACCTCACGTTCTGCTGATTCTTATGGATTTTGTTATATTATCGTCTCTCCCCAAACCGGGATGTGGACTCTGTATGGTGCAGGAAGCATCTCTACGTCTGTTCCGTCCGACGTCTGGGAGGGCGCTCAGGAAAGGAAGGTAGGGAGGAAGTGAGGACAGTGCTTGGCCTATAGACTCAATGCCTATTAGCTGTTACTTCATTTTTCATGGAATTGTCACCTCTCCTACCTGGAGACTTTCCTGCCAGCCCTGCCCTGTGAGGGAGACCAGGGGTATGTTTTGCCCCACTACCGCTGGGACCAGGGTGAAGCAAGGAGGCCCTCACCTTGTGTACAACATTTAAGGGGAAGCCCCCAAACACTCAGAGATCAAGAAAAAGAGCATTTTGACGCAACTGAAAAAAAATCAAAATTAACGGCCAAATGGTACTTCCCCGCGGTCCAGTGGTTAAGAGTGTGCTCCTAATGCAGGGGCACAGTTTTGATCCTGGTCAGGGAACTAAGATCTCTCATGCTTCATGGTGCAACCAAAGGAAAAAAAAGATTAAAAAAATTAATGTCCGAAACCCAAGATGAACAAAATTGTTAAAACTTCAGACAAAGGCAGTATCTCTAACCATGCCATGCTGAGCGGTACCAGAACCTGCTGCAAAAATCAGATGCTGATGCTGCCTTTATTTAACATTTTGATGTTTTGTTCATCCTGGATTTTGGGGTTTTTTATATTCTTGATTTTAAAAAATATTGTGGGGCTTCTGTGGTTAAGAATCTACCTGCCAGTGCAGGGGACACGGGTTCGATCCCTGCTCTGGGAAGATCCGACATGCTGCAACGAAGCTTGTGAGCCACAGCTGCTGAGCCTGCGTGCACTGGGGCCTGTGCTCTGAGAAACCTGCGCCCCACAATGAAGAGTATCCCCCGCTCGCTGCAACGAGAGAAGACCCGTGAGCAGCAAGGGAGACCCGGCGCAGTCAGAAACAAACACTAAAGTTTAAAAAGTAAAGCCATTGTGTGAGGGTTTCCCTGCCCATCCACTGGTTAAGACTCTCCTTTCACTGCAGGGGATATGGGTTCGACCCCTGGTCAGGGAACAAAGATCCCTCATGCTGAAAGGCATGGCCAAAATGTAAACAGTCAAGAAATAAAGATATTGCATGAACTCACTAAGTGCCTTGATGACACAATGCTTTGTCGCCTCTTGCATTTTGTGCCCGAGGTGATGTCTGTGTCCTAATCCTGGCCCTGGTGGCCACGGAGGACCAGGGCCCTGCCCTGGAACAAGCACAGCATGGAGTATGCGGAGGGGGGCTGGGAGGGCGGGAAACAGGACTGACCACGAGCCTCCTGGGGGGGGGGAGAGGCAGAGAGGGGCGCCTGACAAGGAGAGGCTGGTGGCGAGGGTTTGAGGGGTAGCATGGGGAGCTGGGGTGAGGAGACCCCGGGGCACCCGGACCCACGAACCACGTGATTGGTCCAGGCAGGGCCACACCCAGTGTGCGGTGCGCAGGTGAGAGCTAGTTTCTGGCTTAGCCCTGTGGGCTGGGTGAGCCTGCCGGAGGCAGGGTGCCCTTGGGGCTTCCCTTTACCCAGGAAAAGGGGCACTCCGAGTCTTCCCCTGGGGTCGGCAGCGGCAGGGACGCCTGGTGCCGTGTGGCGCCGTGGGACAGAACATGCAGGCAGGAATCCGCTGCTCCCGGCCGGCCACTAGCTCTGCTGCACACGTGCTGTGTGAGCTTGGGCAGGCGGCTACCTCTTTGGGCCTCTGTTCCAGGGGGCCTTGTTACCAAAACTCCCCGACACCCCGAGATGCACCCCCACACCCCAGGTTCTAGTCCAGGGCTGTCACACTGGAGCTGTGACAGCAAATCACCCCCCC
>SJYW01005968.1:557524-586131 GCA_006410735.1 Raphicerus campestris | reverse complement strand
CTGCAACTCCCCCCCGGCCCCCCGCCCCCAGTGGTTTGGAGTGTGTAAACTGAGGTAGCCAGAGACACTCCAGGCTCAGAGATTCCCACCCAGGGCCTGGTGGAGCGGGGAGGAAGGAGCCTGAGGCTCACAGCCCAGAGGGGTGCCTGGGAAGGAGGTGGGCTCCGGGGAGCCCCAATCTCTGGACCTGGCAGGTCCTTTGCCCCCAAGCTGCCCTGCCGCCCACGCTGGCCCTGACCCCTTTTCTGGAATTTGAGGATTTGCTGATGTGGAAGAACTGTGTGAGGGAGATGGACTTTCTTCCCTGGCGCCTGTTTACCTGATGGCAGATGATCAGAAATAAAATGTGTTGAGTTGCTGCCAGAAAGCTTGACCAAGACTGAAACTGATAATGGTCCAGGCAGACAAAGGGGCAAAGGTTAGAGGGGCTGCAAACAGAGAGAAAGCGCAACGGGGCTGTGCAGATTGACTGTGGGGGACCGGCTCTCTTGGATTCCACTGGGCACCCCGATTCCTTTAGATCCGCCTTGCTCCCTGCTTGGCCATGACCTCCCGTGGTTATTAAGCTCCTGAAATGTGAGCCTCCTTATTCTGATGTGCTGAAAATAAAAATACAGGTTCCCAGGTAACTTCGAAAGTCGGATAAATAAATAAACTTTGAGTATGTCCCATGCAATATTTAGGATATACTTATGCTAAAAAGTTTTGTTTTCATTGCTTAAAATTCAAAGTTAGCTGGGCAGCCTGTATGTCACCTGGCAAAATCTAGCCATTAAGTGTAAAATATACACTAGATTTCAAACAGTAAGAATGGAAAAAAACCTGAAAACTAAAAAAGAAAAGGTAAAATGGCTGAATGCCTTTTGTGTAGATTCCAGGTTGAGATGAAAGTCACGACAATCCTTTGGACATCCTGGGTTAATGGAGATGTATCATGGACACGAGCTTGTTTAACGAGGCTGTTGGGAAACTGGCAGTTACATGCACAGCTCTCACTTAACATCGGTGGGAGCCTGGTACCTACCACTCGTGCAGNGCAGCCCCCCAGTTCTTCTCTGATCCCTATCCCTGGACCTAATATATAATACTTTGCAACAATTTGCAAAGTAGTTTGAAAATTAAATGAGCTAAGGTACACACACACACACACACACACACACACACACAAGAAAGTGGCTGCATCATCCCTCGGGCATGTGGGTAGGCGGTGCAGCCGCGCCCTCTCTGTCCTGATGACAGTGAGCATGACCCTGGACCTGGCAATGCCTCGGAAGTGTTTGTCTCAGAGATGGACTGGCACCTGTGGGAGACGTCGTTGGCCTCGAGTTACTCATTACAGCATTGTTCCGACGAAAATGGGACACACGGCCCAAGTGCCGCTCAGCAAGAGACGCATTACATATAGAGAAGGTTCTGGCGCCTTCTCACAGTGGAACACTGCACAGCCATTCTTTCCAGGGTGACATGAAAGGTTCTCCATGACTGCGAGTGAAAACATTACATTGGGGTGGCGGCTAGACTTTGCTTCCATTTGCAGGAAATTAAGAAAGGCGGGGGGCGGGGAAGACAGGTGTGCGGTCTTAGGGGACACATAGGCGCTGGGCAGCAGGTGTCTCTGGGTGGGGACTCGGCTGTCTGGGGACTGAACTTCTCACGAGAAACTCACTGGCGCTTTCTGGAAGTGGGCCATTTTCACGCATCATACTATCTGGTCAATAAAGAGATACAATTCAAACGCAAATGAATACACACTCCTGGTACTTAACAAACACTTCCTCCTGTTCATTGTCAACTCAGCCTCATCACCTTTGACCCCTGAACTCGAGTGAGGCCGGCCCCCCAGTTCCCTGCTGGCTAACCAGGGTGGGGACACCCGCTTGGCAGGACCCCAATTTGTCAGGCAGGACCCTGCGTCTCTCTCGTCTGAGGATTTCACGTCCATCCTCTCATCCTGCCCTTGCTACGTACAGCTTCGTGGGCCGAGTGTGGTTATACCCACTTGAGAAGAGGGATGTGAGAGCTGGGTGTGCAGTGAGGTGCCCAGGGACTTGCCTGGGGGGTGGAGTTGGGGACCACACCTCTGTATACCCTGCAGCCTCCGTGCAGGGCACACCAGCCACGTCTGTGATTGCCTGACCACTGCACCAGGACCCAGCTGCTCTCGACTGATACCTCCTTCCAAAGGAGGAAGCCTCATTTCAGGCATTTTCGCCTTCCTTTCTGGGGGGACGGGGTTTCCACGCTGACACATCTGGTGTCTGAGTGCGTGTGTGGGAGTTGTTTACAGCAGCATTTCCCAAACTTACTGACTGTGCGTCCATTCTTCAAGGTGCATTTTGCAGAACATGTTCCTTGGAACACACTTTGGGATCCCCAGGTTAGTCATTTGCATAAATAACCGTTGTCATCCATGGAGGTCTGGAGGCCGGGGACTCAGTGAGTGGAGAAGTATGGTTGAGTCCCGACTGGGAGGCCAGAGGACACCAACGCCTCCACCTCTCAGCCTGGCCTGCCTAGTGTGCTCACCCGGGGCCAGCTCCAGACATGTGGGTTTAACTGGTATTGGGTGTGGCTCAGGCACTGGGGTTTTATTCCCCAGGTGATTTCCGTGTGCAGCATGGCTTAAGAACCACCGCTCCAGAGCCAGGCTCAGCGGGTGGGGCAAGAGAGAGGTCCTCTGAATAGCAATCTTGGTCACCTTAATAATGGCATCACCTACAGAATGTGGGGGGTGATGTCCTGCTTAATCAACAACCAGGCAGTGGGCAGGGAGTGGAAAGGGAGTGGGCTCGCTGAGGAAGTGATGCCTCCACTGAGACCAGAAGGATGGGGAGGAGCCTCCAGGCAGAGAAGACCTGGGGCTGGGAGGGCGGTGGTGGGTTCAAGGGCAGCCTTAGGACCCAGGGTGCTGAGCGCTGGGGTGAAGTGTGGGGATGCCAGGTGGCGGGGTGGCACAGGGCCGGCCACATGGGGCTCTGAGAGGCAGTGGGCACGAGCTAGCCTCAGGGCTTGCTTCCCTGCTGTGTGGCTTGGGCCAAGTGACTTAACCACTCTGGGCCTCAGTTTCCCTACAGGTGAAATGAGGACAAAAATAATAAGCACTACTCAGGACTGGAGAAGACTCTTGAGAGTCCCTTGGACAGCAAGGAGGTCAAACCAGTCCATCCTAAAGGAAATCAACTCTGAATGTTCATTGGAAAGGCTGATGCTGAAACTGAAGCTCCAATATATTTTGGCCACCTGACGCGAAGAGCCGACTCATTGGAAAAGACCCTGATGCTGGGAAAGATGGAGGGCGGGAGGAGAAGGGGGCGACAGAGGATGAGATGGTCAGACATCATCGCTGACTCGATGGACGTGAGTTTGAGCAAGCTCCTGGAGACAGTGAAGGACAGGGAAGCTTGGCGTGCTGCAGTCCATGGGGTCGCAAAGAGTCAGACACGACTTAGTGCCTGGACAACAGAAACAACACGGGAATGGGGATGGCAGTCAGCGCTGAGAGCTCTTCTTGACCAGAGTGAGCTCGGCAGAAGTGCCAGCTGCCACCGCCACCACCAGCATCACCGTCACCACTGTTCCTGGGGAAGCCCAGGAGGCAGAGCCGGGCCTGGCTCCGGGTCTTTTCCGTTCAGACTGCTCCCTCCCACCTCTCCTTGCACACGCCCCCCGATCTTGAAGCGTCTGCAGCTGGCAGGGGCCCGGGGGCTGGAGCCCGTCTAGGCCCCTAACTGGGAGCTTCCATGTCTCTAAGGCTGTGACCACATCCCTGGGGAGGCCTGGTGCCCCGCCCACCCCTGGCCAGCCTGGCCTCCGGCTCCGAAGCGGAGGAGCTGGGGAGCGGCCACAGGCTATGCAGTGATGGGGCGATGCTATGGGGTCACAGTCACGGGGCCTTGCTGGAGCTCTGCGGGCAGAGCCAGGGATCCTCCTGGCTCCGGTGGGGACTGGGTGGAGCCATGGCCTGGATGAGGGCCTGACTCCCTGTGCCAGGCCCGTCCCCTCCCCCTGCCCTGGGGCAGGCAGCGACTGGCAGAGAGAGATTCAGCCAGACAAAGAAGCGGGGCCTGGAGCAGGACCTGCCTGGCCACCTCAGCTCCCTGCCTGGGAGGCCAGCCCTGCCTGGGGGGCCAGAGCAGTGCCCCCACTGCCCCGCCGACCCCTCCCCAAAGCAGTGTTCTTCGTCCTCCCAGCTGCTCAGAGTCAACCTTTACATACCCACCTGGTCAGCAGACCCTACCAACTGTGCCTGCAAACATATTTGCAGTTTGACCACCTGACACCCCACCCCCCTGGTTGCTGCCACATCTCTGCCCTGTGTTGCTGCAAAGCCTTCTGTCCGCACGGGGTGCTGGGTCTGACCACGCATGGCCAGTCCTCCACGCAGTAGCTGGGACAACCACACCAAACAAGGCCAGGTGGGGCCCGAGCCCTCTGGTGACTTCCCTCTCATCTGGGTGTAAACCATCCTTTCTGACCTGGCGCCGCCTGCCTGACCTCTACCTGCCTCCCTGGGCCTCTCCTGGGCTTGCTCCCACCACAGGGCCTTTGTACTTGCCTCCAGAATGCTCCTCCCCCAGACATCCCTGGGCCTTGTTCCCTAATTCATCTAGGGCTCTGCTCAGATGTCTTCTCAGAGGCCAGAGCCCAGGATAAAATGGCACCCCCTGCCCTCCTCACCCCTCTGCCTACACAGCTCTCGCCACCACTTACGCACCACACGCTTACTTGCTCATTTGTCTGAATCCACCTGGGGACACAGCTTCCCCAGAGGGCAGGGTGTTTCTGCTCTGTTCCCAGTTGGGTGGCAAACGCCCAGGACAGGGCCTGGCACACAGGTGTGTTCCCTGAATCCCACTGCATGAATTGAGCCCACAAACACTCCTTCAATGACAGACAGTTAAAGACACTCCTCCGGGGCTCCGTCCTCTGGGGCTGACCTTTTGGGCCCTGGAGACATGACATGGGAGGTGTCAGCTCTCCCAGGACACCTGCAGACCCCTGGCTCCCCGGTTTCTCCTCTGTAAGTGAGCAGGTCCCCCGGGGTCCTCCCTGGGACTCTCCGCCTCATTCATTCTGGATGTCTGTTCCACCTCCACATTCTATATCACGGCGCATGTTCCAGGCCCGGGAATGGCTAACAGGAACTGTCGGTGGAGATGCCAGCTTAGCCACAATAATGGCTATAAGGCAAACCCCGTGTGTCTCCACATCAGAATCCAGACACCATCACATCCTGGGGAAAGGAGCCTGGACAAGAGGGTGAACGGCGGCCCCACGAAAGAAACATCTGAGTCCAAACCCCAGAAACCTCTGAACGTGGCCTTGTTGAGAAAATCAGGTCTTTGCAGATCACAAGGAATGATGCTAAGAATGCTGAGATCTTCCGGATTGAGTGGGGCCTAAATCCAATGACGCGTGTCACAGAGAGGGAGTTCTCATGGGGACAGGGAAGGCCGTGTGACCCCGGGGGCAGGGCCTGGAGGGATAGGGTCACAGCTAAGGGAGCCCCCAGGGGCTGGAAGAGGCAGGAAGGGCCCTCCCAGAGCCTTGGGGTAGGGCCTGACCCCACCTGACTTGGGGCTCTGGCCGCCCCAGGAGCCTCCCGCAGGAGGCCTGCAGGGGATTAGAACCTGCCGGGAAGGCGACCTTATTGAGGATCACCTTTCCTTCCAAGTTTCGGGTCTGGGCTTTAAGCTCGGCCCCACCTGGCTTCACTGCATCTCAGAGTTGGGGTGCGGCATGTCGGGGCAGGGAAGGTTCCTGGTGCAGGACCTACAGGGGTGCGGTGTTTGCTCCGGGAACACAGGGCAGCGTGTGGGGTGTAGCCTGACCTTGGCTGCCTGTGACTGCAGCCCTGAAGCCCCAGTCAACCCAGCTGTCAACCTTGGAGGCCTTTAACACGTGAGAACAGATGGTGAGAGTGGCATTCTACCTACCATGGGCCCTCCCCACGGAGGCGGGGTGCCCCTCAGGACGCGGGGGTGCCACGGACGGACCACTCCCCACCATGGGGCCAGCAATACACCTGCCTTGTGTCACGGGCTCCTCGGGGAGCTGGGGTTACAGACAAGGAGCGAGAGGCTTGCACAGCTCCCCAAGGGGACCCCTGCACCCAGGAAGTGCAGGGCTGGGATCGCCACCCAGTGTGGCCACAGCGTCCCCGTCTGGGGGCAGCTGAGGTTCCTCTGCAGGACTCAGGGGGATGCGCACCCCCGGGAAGCCCTAGGCCTCCTGCAGGGCTCATTGGCCAGTGACCCTGAATCAGGGCACTTGCGCTGGGCTTGGTCAGCCTGACCAGCGCCAAGTTGGGTGTCAGAGATCCACGGGAACAGTGGCAGGAGAGGGGGTCCGGCTATTCCCTCTCCCCAGGCCCTGGAGCAGCACACGGTGGGATGCTGGCTGGAGCTGCTTCTTATAGGGGTCCACGGGGGTCGGCTCCAGGTGGAGACGGGAGAGATGGCAGTCCCTTACATGGCTGATGACATGCTTTGGCACCTTCTGCATGTGGTGGGGGAGGGAGGCTTATGCCAGGGCCTCCTCGTGACAGTTATCTCATTTTACTGCTGGGGAGACTGAGTCTAAGGGGTCACAACACCACCCCTGACTCTGGGAAAAGAGCCCAGGGCTCCCTCCTGGGCCCCGGACTACACAGCCCCCAGGCTTTGCCCTCCAAACCCCGGGGCCACAGGGCTTGGCCACCGCCTCTCTGGAGGCCCAAATCCTCCCCGGTCCCTCCTCTCCACAAGGCCGCCTTCCTTACCTGATGACGGGAGGGCTGGGTCTGTAGGGCGAACAGGGGACCAGTGCTGGCTGGGGAGGGGTGGGCACCACGGACCTGGCCCTCCCCTGGGGGACCCTCCCCAACTTGGATGTGCCATCAGGGGAGCAGGGGGACTGGAGGCTGGGCTGGTCTGTTTGTCGCATCACAAAGTCCTGCCCTGGGTTGGCCGAGGCTCTGTGGGGGGGGCGGGGAGGGGGCCTGGGAGAGCCTCTGCCCTCAGGACCCTGTTCCCAGGCCAGCTCCCACCCTTAGCAGCGCCTCCACCATCCTCAGCCTTGGGGGGGCACCTCGAAAATGGGCACACCTTGTCACACAGCCAAGACGTGGAAGCCACCTAGACGTCCACTGATGGAGGAACGGACAGAGAAGATCCCTAAACACAATGGGACACTACTCGGCCGTAAAGAAGAATGAACCCAGCCACGTGCAGCAGCGTGGATGGAGCTGGAGACGACCCTGCTAAGTGAGGTGAGTCAGACAGAGAGCGGCGAATATCACATGGCGTCACTTACACTTGGAATCCAACACAAGACGCAGTCTATGAGGCTGAAACAGACTCACCGAGAAGAGGCTGGTGGCTGTCGCGGGGGAGGGAAGGTGAGGGAGGCTGGGGTTAGCAGATGCAAGCTATTATAAACACAGTGCACAAGAAACAAGTTCCCACTAGAGTGCAGGGCACTGTGCCCAGTGTCCTGTGCGAAACCATCACGGAAAAGCATAGAGGTAAACACTGGGTGTATGTATAACCGGACCACTTTGCTGTACAGCAGAGATGAACTCAACACTGCAAATCAACTATCCTTCAATAACAAAAGACACCTTTTAAAAAAGCCCTCTTCAGGTGCCAAGTGGAGGGGGGTGGGGAACCATTTTACCATTTACCTCTGTTTTATAAACAAAATGGTTACAATTATTTATTGTAAACTCAGTAATGGCCCCACAGCTTATAAGTGATGATGCAGGGTTAGAGAACCCGTATCTGGGTTCAAATACAACACATCCTAACCTTTGTTGTCGCAGGTAATCTTTTGTAATGACAAAAAGGGGGAAAAAACCACTGTAAAGCGAGTTTTTACGCGCCTGAAGGTCACCTGTAGAGCAAAGATAGCCACACAGAGTACTTGTGAGTGTTCCGTGGATGGGGTGGAGGGTTGGACGGTGAGAAGGTACAGGCGTATCTAACTCAGGGACTGTCCTGTCACTCCGGGTGGCTACCCCTGTTCCTGCCGGAACCCCCTGGGTTTCTGCCATCGGAAAGGCAGGACCTCACGCTGGGACGCTGTGTCTTCCTTCTCACTTGGTCTCTCCTGCCGTTCCCATGCCCCTCTGCTCCACAGCGGCAGCACAACCCACCCGCCCACCACTCAGCGACGGGCACGGTGGCCTTTTGATTCAAGGACATAAAGGAACATGGAGAATGTTTCCCTGGGCTTGACTAGCATCACTGTAGGAGGTTTAGGTTGGAGGGACAGCGGTGCGAAGTGTCCATCAGTAAATTTCTCCTGTGTGTGTGTGCGTGTGTGTGTATGAGACCCTCCAAAGTTCATGCCCCTGGTAGCCCCCTCCTGCCTGGCTGATGATCCCCACTGCTGCCTCACTGCACGACCTTCCTTTTCAGAAGGTCAGCTATCGGCCACTGTCTTGCAGGGTGGCAGCCTCGTGATCCTGAGGTCATGGGCAAAAACCTCTCAGTGACAAGGCTGTTTTGAGAACTGCAGAAACTGGAACTGAAAGGTTAGGGGTGTCTGGCACTTGTTTCTGCAAGCTCTGTCTCCGTGGCTGCCCAGAGCACTGGGGAGAGTGGAGTCAGGCACATGAAAAGGTGCAAGCGGTCAGAGTTTTAGACACTGTCAGTGTGGGCTCCATTCGGGTCGGTGGGTTTGGGGACCATCCTGGGTATCTGAGGGCCTGAAGAGGCTGAGAGAACCTGCGGCCCCAAGCTCCCGTGTGCTGGCCTCTGAGCGTTGCATGGCTGTTTCTCTGCAGGTACAGAGCCTCCACAGCAAGTATCTCATAGCCCCGGGGTGGGGGGTCCGCTAACACTAGCATCCATGCAGGGAGGTCATGTGAGGACCTGTGTACAGATTTTTATTAGAAATATTTAAATATGTATTCAGCTGTACCAAGTCTTAGATCATAGCATGCATGATCTATTTTAGTTGCAGCACGTGTGATCTAGCTCCCTGACCACGGACTGAACCCAGGCCCCCTGCACTGGGAGTGTGGCATCTCAGACACTGGACCACCAGGGGAGGTCGTGTGTGCAGGTTTTCAAGTGAAGGTTTAATAAAGCATTTGCAGAGCTCAGGAAGGCCCACAGAGCTCGGGCAGCCCCCAGCATCAGGGTGCCAAGTCCTCGCTGGGTGGAATGGGGAGCTGCCCACCTCCTGGCCTGAATGGGCTGAAATGCTGGGTTCTGGGTTCTGCCTGCAGGTGGCTTTCCCTCTGGTCCTTGTCCTGACTGCAGGGCCCTGGGGAGCAGAGCTGCAGGAGCTTCCGTGGACACGCCCAAGGGCGAAGTCCACCATGTGAGTCCAGAGACAGTCCTTCAGAAGGACAGTCCCTGGAGTGAGAGGCATGCTCCAGCCTGGTGGCTCTCAGACAAGGCCAGGGCCTCACTGAGCCCTCTTTCGATTCCCGTTCTTCCAAAGTCTTCTGAGTTCTTACCAGATCCTCAAGGGAAACGTCTGTAGATCTGTCTGGTGCTTCGTCCAGTTTTCCCACGCTCTAACATGCATCACAGACGGCAACCGCGTTTATCCAGAATTTTATAACACTGCTTTGTTTTTAACATGTTATTTACTGACACGAGATATTGAGTGTTCATTAGGGCCATGATGTAAACATCGCTCTGGTTACCAAACGCCTCTGCATTTAGTAGGATTTGTGATCTGGGCTGGGTGCTTGAACCAGAAAGTCAGTCTTGAGTCAGCCTGCGTGGAGACCTACCTGCGGGCCCAGGGAGGGGTGCCCTGGAACTCTGGGGAACATCCTCACTCTTCTCCACTGGAGGCAGACCACCAGCTCCAGCTGGGGGCGCTGAGAGCCCTGGGGCGGGGGGAGGCGGGCAGGGGTAGGTGAAGCTCTGGGGAAGCCAGCGGAGCAGCAGGCCGGCGCCGCTCGGCACGTGGCCCTGTGAGAGCATGGGGCGCCTGCGGCCCTGGGGCAGGTTCCAGCGGGGGCGGGTCCCACGGGGTTGTTACTCTGCTGTTGTGTAGTTGCTAAGTTGTGTCAGACTCCTTGCCAGCCCATGGACTGTAGCCCGCCAGTTTCCTCTGTCTGTGGGATTTTCCAGGCAAGAATACTGGAGTGGGTTGCCATTTCCCTCTCCAGGGGATCTTCCTGACCCAGGGATCTCCTACCTTGAAAGTGGATTCTTAGGGCTGAGCCAGTAGGGAAGCCCACAAGTTGTGGTCAAAGGGCCCACGTTCAGGAAAGGAGGGGGCAACACCTCCATCTAGTGGTGAGTGGTGTGCACAGCACCCATGATGCCTGCGATTGGGATCCAGGCCCCNGGCAAGAATACTGGAGTGGGTTGCCATTTCCCTCTCCAGGGGATCTTCCTGACCCAGGGATTTCCTACCTTGAAAGTGGATTCTTAGGGCTGAGCCAGTAGGGAAGCCCACAAGTTGTGGTTAAAGGGCCCACGTTCAGGAAAGGGGGGGGCAACACCTCCATCTAGTGGTGAGTGGTGTGCACAGCACCCATGATGCCTGCGATTGGGATCCAGGCCCCGAATCATTTTCAACATCAGATTGGCCTCTGACCCTGCATGACAATGGCAAAGGGGGATTTGTGGGCTTCTTCCCTTTCCAGCCACTGTGAGTCACCCCCATGGGGCTACTGCACCTAAGGGCTTGCGTGTGGCGGACGCCGTGCTGGGCTGTAGACCTGCCTGCCAACCCCCGCTGCACAGTCCTGGCATCCCGTGCAGACTGCGTTCACCGCCAGGCGGGGGCCTCAGGGACACTGTGCAGCTCAGGGGAGGGGGAAGTGGGGCTGTGGGGAGGAGAAGCATGTCTTTGAACTTCCCCTTTCTGTGTCTGAAGGGAGCCAGGCCTGACGGGTCTCAGGTCATGGGGCAGGGCTGTTAGAGCGGGCCCCTAGTTGGTCCCCCTGGGCCTCCCTCCATGTCTTCAGCTGTCAGTGGGGACAAGACTCCTGTCACAGCCCCCGCAGGGTCTCCCACTGAACGCACATCATTGCCCAGGCTGCGCCTGCACCCACAGCCTTCCACCAAGGCAGCTGGGACCATGCTTCCTGGGTGGATTTAGAGGAAATGAGGTCCTGTGGGTTACTGCAGGGGGAGGGACAATGCCCTGACCCCATGCAGCAGCCCCAGGGGGCAGGACTCTGTGGGGAGATCCAGGGCCAGGGGCCATGCCTGGCCAGGAGACCCTGCCCCTAAGGGGGCCGTGAGGCTCAGGGTGCGGGGTGCCCAGGGTGAAAGCCAGAGGTCCCTTGGCAGGTGTTATTGCCAATACCCACATGTGCATCCTCAGTGGGCAGACCGGCCATCCAAACTGGGACACTTCTGAGAGGGAAGAGACCCTCTTGGAATGACAATGCCCAGCACAGGGGCACCTGGGACGGGGGCTGCCCCGGGCAGGCAGGGACGACGGTCATGCCTGTCATTGGGTGTGCAGGTGCCAAGGAGAGACATGGATAGAGATGAGGTTCTCCGGGGAAGAGAAGGGGGCTCCTGGGATCAAGCCTTGAGGCCGAGACTTGGGGGCAGGTGGGAGGCAGCAGGACGGCCGGGGGCACACTTGCTGGGGTGCTGAATGTTGGGCAGAGCGGGCTGCCCAGCCCTGACCACTGCTGGAGGGTGCCCACTGGGTCTGCTCTGTGAAGGCTGCTGGGGGCGCTGGCCAAGCTGCTGAGAGGTGGACCCGGAGGGGGTGAGGCCTGTGGGGTCCTCTCTGGGGCAGCGCGAAGCCTCTCCTCTCCCAGGAAAACAGCGTTTGGAATACTTAAGGCAGCTCTCTGGTCTCCTCCTTCCCTGCCACAGTTATCGAGGTAGGACTACGTTATGCCTGGGGCTCACTGTCTCAGGCACATGAATGACGGCTGCTGTTTCTCTGGTGGACAGAAAATTCCTCCCGAGCCCTGGCTACGAGCCAGCAGACTCACAGGAATTTACCTGAAACGGACAAGCCTGGAGGTTCCAGCCTCTGTCACCTACACGCGGCAGGCTCCGCGGCAGGCGGGTTATGGCCCACCCCTGCCCTCCCTTCTCCTGGGAACAGCCCCCGCCACTGGTCACCTCTCGTTGCCACGAGAACCGTGGACGTGGCTCCACTCAACAGGTCGGGGGATGAAGTCGTCTTCCTGCTGGACCACTTGCAGGGCCCGTCTTCTCACTGTTCCACCCCGGCCAGGGCTGTCAGGGTGATGAGAGGTGGTCCCTGCAGTGGTGAAGCTATGGGCAGAACCTAGGGCAGAAGAGGGCCCCAGTGAGTAGCCCGAGGCCTTGGAGAGGACGTTGGGTACGGGTCAGGACCCCAGAGCGTGCCCTGCTCCTCCCTGCTCGGTGGTCCATGCCGCCTCCGCCCACGTGCTCAGCTGCCCTGCGTCCGAGGGGACGGGGGTCTTCTGGGCTGACACTGATGCTCTCTGTTTGCAGCCTGAGCCAGGAGACCTTGACTGCTCAGATTTTAGAGAAGCCGCTTGGCTGACACCTTCCCAGGAGCCTCTCCTTGCCGGAATGTTAGTCACAGGACGTGCCCACCCCCGGCCAGGCTGCCTCCCCGCACCCGCCTCATGCTTGCTGGGTGCTGGCCTCTGGCTCCAGGGCTTTTCTCAGGCGGTGGGGTCGGGAGGCAAGGCGGTGTGGGCAGCGCGGGGCAGGTCTGGCTCTGGCCCAGTCCCTGCCTGGGCAGCTGCTCGGCCCTCCCTGAGCCTCGGTGTCCTCTCTGCGAATGAGAGTCAATCCTCAGGCTTCAGGGTGGGAGGCGCAGGGAGCATCTGGCCCAGAGCAGGGTTCAGGGCAGTTTCTTCCTCTTTTTCTCAGTGATGAAGAACTGTCTAGTCAAGGGATTTCCTGGCGGTCTTCCTGGTTGGGACGCTACCTTTCAGTGCAGGGGGCTGTGGTAGGGGGCTGTATGTGCGGGTTTGACCCTGGTCAGGGAGCTAGGACAACACACGTCTCATAACCAAGAAACCAGGGTATAATGCAGATGCAACACTGAATGTAACACATTCAATGAAGACTTTAAAAATGGTCCACATTAAAAAAATATTTTAAAAAATTAGCTAGTCGAGAAATGCAATTTGAAAAGAAAAAAATAAAAGAGACCTGGGGTCACCTCTCCCACTTTTTCTAAACTGAAAAGAATGCAGCAGCTCTGTGTGATGATGAGAAATTATGGGGATGCTTCTGTTTCTATCCGAGAAGAGATCAAGATGGACTTTATTATCCCAATGAATGCCCTACAACTCAGTTAAAAATCAGAAAGAGACAGTTAGCTCCATTTAAATCTTAAATGTACCTTATGCCTAATTTAGAACAAAGCTTAGAGTAAGCTGTTGATCGCAAATGGGCTAAGAGCCACGTAGAGAAGAAGGTGGCCCCCTTCTACAGAAGTATGAAGCCCCTAGGTGACAGAGAGAGGGCAGAGTTGTGCAACTCTGAGCTCCCAAGATCTGGAGGCAGAGAATGTCCAGCCCTCTGAGATGAAAGATGCAAGGTGTCGGGGGGGAAAGGGGGGTGAGGTGGGGGCACGCAGGAGAGAAGTGGGGGGCTGGTATCTGAGTGACTCCAGCAAGCATGGAGGAGCAGGCTCAGGGCCTGTTAAACAAGGTTCTGGCTGGAGAGCTCCAAGCGTGGGCCTAGCTGCTGAGGCCCCGACCCCTTACCTGACAGTGGGGTGCTGCTCAGTTACCGGGGCAGTGAGGACGCCTCAGTGCACAGAAGCTCCTGGGAACAAACTAGTCCACTGAGTCAGTCACCTTGTAGGACAGAAGCCAGGAAACCATCATGACGCTAATTTCCAGACAGACCTACACCCAAGGTGAGTGTGACGGTGGTCCCAGAGTCCAGATGTACGAACATGTAAGACCCAGTGGGGCGTGAACACTCAGAGCATAGCAGCCTTCCTACCCACCCATCCAGCATGCATCATCAACCCATTATCCACCCATCATTCACCCATCCATTCCATCCACCCACCCATCCATCCCATCATCCACCCATCCATCCCATCATCCACCCATCCATCCCATCTATCCATCCACCCCATTCATCCCATCATCTACCCATCCATCCCATCATCCACCATCCATCCATCCCATCATCTACCCATCCATCCCATCCATCAATCCCACCATTTGCACAGCACCCATCCAGCATCCTTCATCTAGTCTTCACAGAGCACCTATGCGTGAGGCATTATAAGAAATAAGGAATGACAAAAATGGAAAATTATTAATGACTGTGGAAGCTGGGTGACCAGCACACAGGGTTATACTACAGGGTTATAAAAGCACACAATTATATTACGTGCCCACTTTTGTGTCTTCTGTTTGCAGATTCTCACATACGAGGTTGAACAGAGATAAGGTGCTGAGTGTGGGAACTGGGGACTGCAGTCTCAGGCCCCGCCCGCCACATGCAAGCAGTGGGTGTCTGAACTCTTTCCAAGCTCTGGGGGGCGGTGACATTAAGCCTACAGAGCCCCAGCGCCTGCAGCATCTGCTCCAAGCAGCACCCAGAAGGAGGACCCTGCTTCCACCAGGACACAGAAAAAGCACAGTTTCTAGCTGTGACCCAGGTCGTGTTAGGTGTTACCAGGCCCCAAGCGGCACGCTGAAGCCACAGAGAAGGCCCAGGGATNCACGTAGAGAAGAAGGTGGCCCCCTTCTACAGAAGTATGAAGCCCCTAGGTGACAGAGAGAGGGCAGAGTTGTGCAACTCTGAGCTCCCAAGATCTGGAGGCAGAGAATGTCCAGCCCTCTGAGATGAAAGATGCAAGGTGTCGGGGGGGAAAGGGGGGTGAGGTGGGGGCACGCAGGAGAGAAGTGGGGGGCTGGTATCTGAGTGACTCCAGCAAGCATGGAGGAGCAGGCTCAGGGCCTGTTAAACAAGGTTCTGGCTGGAGAGCTCCAAGCGTGGGCCTAGCTGCTGAGGCCCCGACCCCTTACCTGACAGTGGGGTGCTGCTCAGTTACCGGGGCAGTGAGGACGCCTCAGTGCACAGAAGCTCCTGGGAACAAACTAGTCCACTGAGTCAGTCACCTTGTAGGACAGAAGCCAGGAAACCATCATGACGCTAATTTCCAGACAGACCTACACCCAAGGTGAGTGTGACGGTGGTCCCAGAGTCCAGATGTACGAACATGTAAGACCCAGTGGGGCGTGAACACTCAGAGCATAGCAGCCTTCCTACCCACCCATCCAGCATGCATCATCAACCCATTATCCACCCATCATTCACCCATCCATTCCATCCACCCACCCATCCATCCCATCATCCACCCATCCATCCCATCATCCACCCATCCATCCCATCTATCCATCCACCCCATTCATCCCATCATCTACCCATCCATCCCATCATCCACCATCCATCCATCCCATCATCTACCCATCCATCCCATCCATCAATCCCACCATTTGCACAGCACCCATCCAGCATCCTTCATCTAGTCTTCACAGAGCACCTATGCGTGAGGCATTATAAGAAATAAGGAATGACAAAAATGGAAAATTATTAATGACTGTGGAAGCTGGGTGACCAGCACACAGGGTTATACTACAGGGTTATAAAAGCACACAATTATATTACGTGCCCACTTTTGTGTCTTCTGTTTGCAGATTCTCACATACGAGGTTGAACAGAGATAAGGTGCTGAGTGTGGGAACTGGGGACTGCAGTCTCAGGCCCCGCCCGCCACATGCAAGCAGTGGGTGTCTGAACTCTTTCCAAGCTCTGGGGGGCGGTGACATTAAGCCTACAGAGCCCCAGCGCCTGCAGCATCTGCTCCAAGCAGCACCCAGAAGGAGGACCCTGCTTCCACCAGGACACAGAAAAAGCACAGTTTCTAGCTGTGACCCAGGTCGTGTTAGGTGTTACCAGGCCCCAAGCGGCACGCTGAAGCCACAGAGAAGGCCCAGGGATGGGTCTGGAAGGTGGAAGGCAAGCAAAGTGGGGGACCTGCCGCCTGGTTCAACACCACACCCCCTGCGCCCCCCACAATCCCCTCCCCCTCTGTCCTCAGGCCACCCGCTCCAGGCCGGTTTCACAGAGACCAGACGTGCCTGCGGGCTGGCTGGGGACCAAGGGCACAGCTATTCAGGCCTCAGATCTCAAAGACAACCATCACACGATAGTGAATAACCATGCATTTAATGCCTCACAGAACAAACTTGTTCTCTGCTATGAAGTTCATTATGAACTTGCATCACTGTGACTGTCGAGTCTATAATCCAGGTTAAATCCCAGGCAATGACAACTCTTGTGTCCAATATTTTAACCGAGTGAAGTTTGTGCAGATTTGCAAACCTTTTTGCCATCAGTGGAGACAGTTGGCTAAGGCGACCCCGGCTGAACTGTGTTCTAAGCTCGGAGGAGCATCTGTTGTCATCTGGGCCATTTGCCCGGGGCCTGGTGCCCACCCCGCCCTGGGACGAGAGCTGGCTTCTGAAGGCTGTGCCAGGGCAGCGGGCCAGGCCAAGGTCATGATGGAATCCCCCGGGGAGGGCCCTGCATCCCCACCCAGCCCCCAGCCACCAATACCTACCACCACCCAGCGGTAACGCGCTTTCCCTCTCGCCATGGAAGCCGAGGCCCGGCCTCCCGGTGTGAGCCGCCACAGGCCAGAGACCACAGTTCAATTCCTCTTTACTCTAGAAGCACCTCTGGGTGCACAACCCCATGTCCCCACCCCTGGGAAACCCTCGTTTCCTGGGCCAGGGGCCGTCCGTTGGCTTTGGCGAGCGTGTCGCTAGAGTTTGCTGTTCTTCTGGAACTGCGCCACCAGGCTGAGGACCTGCTCGGAGGCCTTGATGCTCTTGGAGCCGAGGTAGGCGGTGCTGTTGGCGGCCGTGTCCTCTAGGAAGTAGCGGTAGTTGACCATCAGGCCGCAGGCGCCCGTGACGCCCTTGAGGCTGACGTCGGCCAGCCAGTTGATGCGCCAGAGCACGGCCCCATTTTGCAGGTGGAAGTGGGCCACGGGGTTGAGCGCGTAGCCCCGGTGCTTCTCCCCGTACAGGTACCAGGCACACAGCCGCATCAGCGGGGCCTGCAGCGCCCGCACCAGCTGCTCCGACTGCACCCACTCGCTGCTGCTCAGCAGCGTCTGCAGTGTCTCAAGCGCGGGGCCGCCCGTGAGCTCGGCGATCTCCTGACTCTCGGAGTCCGTCAACAGTCCACTCCGCCCGTGCTCCTTGGCTTTGGACTTGAGCAGCCCCAGGAGCCATTTGGTGAAGCCGGGGATGGGAGACAGGCTGGAAAAGGCGTCCAGTGGGGGGAACTCCTTCTGCAGGCACAAGGGGTAGGGGAGGAGGGGGGAGAGAACACACACACAAGGTTCAGGGCTGAGCCCGGACACGGACACCCCTGTGTTTACGGCCTACGTGTCGTGAGCCTCCGGGTGCCGCCACGTGGATGGACGGCACCACGTGTGGTGGGCTACTCTTTCTTCTCTCCAGGGACAGTTAGCAAGAATCTGCTGCATGCAGGGGTCCTGGAGGTGTCCTGCGGCCCCAGGACAAGCCTCCCCTTGGGGTGTGTCCACCTGTACCGCCATCCGAGCAGGCAAGGGGGGGGACTCGCCTGAATTGGAGGGGTGGGTCACTGTGGAGCGGGGCCCCTGATAGAGCCCACCAGGCCCCTCTCAGGGACTCTGCTGAGGCTGGGTAATCGGGTTTAGTGCTCGGCACATGAGTACCCAGTGACCGTCTNCCCGCCCGCCACATGCAAGCAGTGGGTGTCTGAACTCTTTCCAAGCTCTGGGGGGCGGTGACATTAAGCCTACAGAGCCCCAGCGCCTGCAGCATCTGCTCCAAGCAGCACCCAGAAGGAGGACCCTGCTTCCACCAGGACACAGAAAAAGCACAGTTTCTAGCTGTGACCCAGGTCGTGTTAGGTGTTACCAGGCCCCAAGCGGCACGCTGAAGCCACAGAGAAGGCCCAGGGATGGGTCTGGAAGGTGGAAGGCAAGCAAAGTGGGGGACCTGCCGCCTGGTTCAACACCACACCCCCTGCGCCCCCCACAATCCCCTCCCCCTCTGTCCTCAGGCCACCCGCTCCAGGCCGGTTTCACAGAGACCAGACGTGCCTGCGGGCTGGCTGGGGACCAAGGGCACAGCTATTCAGGCCTCAGATCTCAAAGACAACCATCACACGATAGTGAATAACCATGCATTTAATGCCTCACAGAACAAACTTGTTCTCTGCTATGAAGTTCATTATGAACTTGCATCACTGTGACTGTCGAGTCTATAATCCAGGTTAAATCCCAGGCAATGACAACTCTTGTGTCCAATATTTTAACCGAGTGAAGTTTGTGCAGATTTGCAAACCTTTTTGCCATCAGTGGAGACAGTTGGCTAAGGCGACCCCGGCTGAACTGTGTTCTAAGCTCGGAGGAGCATCTGTTGTCATCTGGGCCATTTGCCCGGGGCCTGGTGCCCACCCCGCCCTGGGACGAGAGCTGGCTTCTGAAGGCTGTGCCAGGGCAGCGGGCCAGGCCAAGGTCATGATGGAATCCCCCGGGGAGGGCCCTGCATCCCCACCCAGCCCCCAGCCACCAATACCTACCACCACCCAGCGGTAACGCGCTTTCCCTCTCGGCATGGAAGCCGGGGCCCGGCCTCCCGGTGTGAGCCGCCACAGGCCAGAGACCACAGTTCAATTCCTCTTTACTCTAGAAGCACCTCTGGGTGCACAACCCCATGTCCCCACCCCTGGGAAACCCTCGTTTCCTGGGCCAGGGGCCGTCCGTTGGCTTTGGCGAGCGTGTCGCTAGAGTTTGCTGTTCTTCTGGAACTGCGCCACCAGGCTGAGGACCTGCTCGGAGGCCTTGATGCTCTTGGAGCCGAGGTAGGCGGTGCTGTTGGCGGCCGTGTCCTCTAGGAAGTAGCGGTAGTTGACCATCAGGCCGCAGGCGCCCGTGACGCCCTTGAGGCTGACGTCGGCCAGCCAGTTGATGCGCCAGAGCACGGCCCCATTCTGCAGGTGGAAGTGGGCCACGGGGTTGAGCGCGTAGCCCCGGTGCTTCTCCCCGTACAGGTACCAGGCACACAGCCGCATCAGCGGGGCCTGCAGCGCCCGCACCAGCTGCTCCGACTGCACCCACTCGCTGCTGCTCAGCAGCGTCTGCAGTGTCTCAAGCGCGGGGCCGCCCGTGAGCTCGGCGATCTCCTGACTCTCGGAGTCCGTCAACAGTCCACTCCGCCCGTGCTCCTTGGCTTTGGACTTGAGCAGCCCCAGGAGCCATTTGGTGAAGCCGGGGATGGGAGACAGGCTGGAAAAGGCGTCCAGTGGGGGGAACTCCTTCTGCAGGCACAAGGGGTAGGGGAGGAGGGGGGAGAGAACACACACACAAGGTTCAGGGCTGAGCCCGGACACGGACACCCCTGTGTTTACGGCCTACGTGTCGCGAGCCTCCGGGTGCCGCCACGTGGATGGACGGCACCACGTGCGGTGGGCTACTCTTTCTTCTCTCCAGGGACAGTTAGCAAGAATCTGCTGCATGCAGGGGTCCTGGAGGTGTCCTGCGGCCCCAGGACAAGCCTCCCCTTGGGGTGTGTCCACCTGTACCGCCATCCGAGCAGGCAAGGGGGGGGACTCGCCTGAATTGGAGGGGTGGGTCACTGTGGAGCGGGGCCCCTGATAGAGCCCACCAGGCCCCTCTCAGGGACTCTGCTGAGGCTGGGTAATCGGGTTTAGTGCTCGGCACATGAGTACCCAGTGACCGTCTGTTGAATGAGTAACTGATCACCTAACAATAACAATGGGGGTGGAGGATGGGAGGGACGAGACGGGGGTCAGGGGCAAGGTAGGTCTCCACATCAGATAACAGGGTTCAATCATTGCTGTTCAAATTGCACAGCGTCCTCATGCTCGTTTCACAGAAGCCAGAATTTTCCAACTGAAAATGTAACATATGCTCACTACAGAAGAAACACCTTAAAGTTCACGACAGAAGCAAGGGAAGAAGCGCCCTCCAGGACTCTGAGCTGAGTGCTCTCCAGGCGGACAGAGAGGAACTCCTCTGCCTTCCGGAGGTGTTTACAAGGCTGAGACAGCTCTCTCACATCCTGCTGTCTGGATTTACATACATGACGAGGATTTACAGTCCTCGTCGTCACTCAGGATCCAGAACCACAGCTTTAACAACAGGATGCTGTTAAGATGACCCCCGGATGCTCCTAACCCTGCTCCTCCCATCTTTCATAACCCGCCATGCAGGCCTCTGTGGGGACAGGGCTGTGCTTCCCTCCAGACTCCCCGGAGGGCCATCCTGCTCCTCGCCCAGATGGGGAGCGACGTCTGCGGGCAGTGCGGCTCCTGGGCCGCAGGACTCAGGAGCAGAGCTCGTGGGTGGGTCCCTGGACGCGCCTCCTCCTCCGACTGCCTTTGTGACCCTCGTGCTTGCTCCTCCAACCCCACCCCTGTTATCAACACTTTCAGCAGAGAAGCAGAAGAGAACTCAAGAGTAATGAGAACAGGTGGCTCTTATTAACTCTGGGGAGAGAGCGGCAGGGTCTGAATCTAGAAGCTGATGCCCAACTGCACCCCGAGAACTCAGATGTCAAGTGACGAGTCTACCGCCAGGCACACGAGCATCTGAATTCCACCCTGGCCCATCATTCTCTGAGGAGGGGCTGCGGAGGCCACCGCGTGTGTGGAGACCACAGGCGCAGAGAGCACCGCTCTCAGAGCCCATTCTTAACCGTCTAATCATTTAAAGTAAAAATGAGACTCTACGCATCACAGTTTGCCCCAGCCCCTCATGAGATGGTTTTAAGCAGTGGACCAGACACTTCTGTTTCCCAGGNGAGCACCGCTCTCAGAGCCCATTCTTAACCGTCTAATCATTTAAAGTAAAAATGAGACTCTACGCATCACAGTTTGCCCCAGCCCCTCATGAGATGGTTTTAAGCAGTGGACCAGACGCTTCTGTTTCCCAGGGCAACCAAGAGAACTGCGTGTCAGCGCACGCACCCTCCAGCTGCCTAGCCTGAGCTCGGGGCTCCCTGCAGATGAGTGGTAGAGGGTGGCTGGGCGGTGCTTGTCAAGGCCAGGACTAGACCATGCGAGCCTGCTGGTGACCATGTGCCAGGCGGAAGCAGCCCCACCAGCCTGGTGCAGGGCCTCCTGCAGATGCCGCCGCCCTTGGGACGCATCTGAGCCTCCTGGTCCATGAGAGGCTAGTTTTGGGGGCCCTTTTCTCAGCATGCATTCTACCCCCTGAGGCGTCTCGGGGCTCCTAGGAGCTGCCAAGGGCCACCTGGTACTTTCCCACCCTTCCTGATCGCCCTGGCCTGGAGAGTCACCTTNGGGCATTTTTGCTGCCCACCAGCCACCCTGCACGTCCCAGCTACCACAGCATTTTTCACTCCCCTCCACGGACCCTCCTCTCCAGCCAGGCTGGCTCCTAGATGGAAAGTTCCTGAACCTGCATCCCTTATGATTCCTGTTAAGAGTAGGAGCCGCCTCCACCCCCAGCTCGTTTTTTGGACTTTTCCAGCTAGTCCAGCTCAGGGTGGCCTCACCCCATTCTGAGCTTCATAGGTATGTAACTGTCTGTACCACTCAGATACGTCAACCACAGAATCTAGCCTTGAAATGTATTGTTACCCTGCAACTAGATGATCAGCTCCTAGGAAACTGGGACCCTTGTCCTATGTAGCCAAATGATGAAGTGTAAGTTGGACTCCTGGGTGCCCCACCATCCAGCAAAGCTGGCAGCTAACCACCCCCATTTGTCCCAAGGTCAGACTGCTCCATTCAAGGGTCTGAGCCTGGAACCAAGCCCCGGGGGCCGTGGAAGGTTTCTTTGTGGCCAAGAGTCATCCTACATGACATTGGGACTGCCCTCGCCCTGGACAGTTTCTGATGTCGCCTCCAGTTCTCCATTCTCTGATGCTGTGAGACGTTAGTTACTAAACTGGTTTCCTTCCTCCCTGACACAGATTTTTTAATCCGTAGAAGTCATCATGGGGACCTGATGCAGTAATTTNGTTCTCCATTCTCTGATGCTGTGAGACGTTAGTTACTAAACTGGTTTCCTTCCTCCCTGACACAGATTTTTTAATCCGTAGAAGTCATCATGGGGACCTGATGCAGTAATTTGCCCCCAGAATCACCTAGTGTGTGTGGTCCATCTCGATCCCATTTCTTCTGTTTGATTTGGGATTTTGCAGCCACATTTAAGAGGCAGCGCAGCTAGAGCTTTTGGCTTTTTGGAACTCAGTGTAAGCAGCCAGCAGAGGTTTGGCCCTCGGAACTTTAGAGTGGGAGCCCTGCATCCCCAGGGGCTAGCACCCCATCACACAGCTGTGCTTCTCCCCTGGGCCCTGCCGGCCTCTGGAGCTTCCAGGTAATGTCAGGTGAACAAGAGCTGCCTGGGACTCAGGCCTGGGCATTGCCCTGCTGTAGGACTCGGTCTGCTGGATCTCAGAGCTTCTTGGTTATTGGATCTTGTGAGCACAGAGGCATTTTTAGAATAACCGCCAGCAAGTGGTAGGCCCAAAAGGAGGCTGACTGAGTGTCTCACACGGAATAGTGGGTACCATGGAAGGCACACCAGGTGGGGGAGGATGGGCCAGCTCCTGGTGCTATCTGCCGTCCTCTGGTTAGAAGTGTGCTTTTGGGTGACTGCTGCCCAGTCCCTTCACCATCCTAGGCCAACATGCTCTGCGCTGAGGTGAGAGACTCTGCCAGTGGCCAGTCTGCCCAAGGTCAGCCTGCTTCTCTTCCAAGGAATGCCCCGAGAGGTGCCATGGAGCTCGACTGAAAACATGATTACCAGTCTTGGTGTCTGACTGAGGGCTGTGATAATTGGAAATAGAGGAAGGTTCTGGAAGCCTGACATTTCCATCCCTGTGGAGCCCCAGGCGGGAGTCTAGGCAGGCATGGATCCCCTACCTTGTTCTTGTTGTTCACTCGCTCAGTCATGTCCAGCTCTTTGCAGCTCCGTCAACTGCAGCACTCCAGGCTTTCCTGTCCTTCACCACCTACCAAGGCTTGTTCAAACTCATGTCCATTGAGTCGGTGATGTCATCCAACCATCTCATCCTCTGCATCCCCTTCTCCTCCCACCTTTCCCAGCATCTGGGTTTTTTCCAGTGAGTCGGCTCTTCACACCATGTGGCCAAAGTATTGGGGTGTCAGCTTCAGCAATCAGTCCTTCCAGTGAGGATTCAGGGTTGACTTCCTTTAGGATTGACTGGTTTGATCAGATAAGGTTTCTTAATTCTTCTCGATAGGAAGTTCAAAGTCAGTGTCCACTCTCTGCTGGGAGGATGCAAGTGCTATGGGGAAAGTGTGTACAACCCGGCAAAGGTGGAACGTTTGTGCTGTGGTTCTCAAGATAGCTGATCCACTGCTGAGAAGCTGGACTTTGCCACCTGTTACTTAGAAGGTCATGAGGAGCCCAAGCATCTCAGAGGGTCAGCCTGGGACTTCTTGATCCATCCCAAGTCCCCGCTCCTGTGGTCTGTCCATCTGATGCTGCTTTGTAGAACTTGTTGGATGGTAGTAAGTTAACTGATCTTAATGGAGTTATTCCAAGAGAGGCATTTTAGTTGTTTTCATAGTTAAGGATTCTGTAGGAAAGGGACTTGTCAATGTCCTTGAATTCTCTGAACACAGGACCTCCCCCTGCCCACCCCCACTGAGTTTTAACCATAGGAAATAGAATAATAATCAGTCATCCATTGTTGGTGGCGGGGGTAGGATGGGGGGGTGATATCAAACCCACAAAGCAGCTTAATTATACCAGAAAAAGAAGTGGTGCCTTGGCTTACAAGATCAAATGTTCGTTTTGTTAAAGAAAAAAAAAAATCTCTTCTCTGTTGAAGTTCCAAGTGAGTTGAGAGGCTAATTCTGACACCTGGATGTGTGACCAGAAGCCTGAACCTGCGTGCTCTTTCGTGAGGAGGGCTTTGGGCTCTGAGGCGTGAGTCCAGGCCACCTGTCAGTCGCTCTCCTCCTGAAGCAGACGCCCTGCGAACTTGCAGTTGTGCGTCAGCCGCACACTGAGCAGGGTACACAGTGTGTGCGTTTTGTGGGGTGGAGTGTGCTTCCCGTGTGTCCTGGTTACAGGCTGTTTGATTTTCTGCAGAGTTGAACCTTTTAGGTTGAAGAGTTAAGTTTCTTACAGATAAAACCCCCAACGAAGCCAAGGGAACTCCCATTCTAGCAGAGAGTGTAGGCACCATCCGCAATGTGCAGAGTGGGCCTGGCACTTGGGAAATGATGGGAAATGTGAACACAGAAATTACGGTGAAGGCTGTGGAAACCTTACTAGAATTCCAGGCAGAACATAGGAGAAGGGACCACGCTCTCAGCCAGGTCCCCACAGCACCATCGCAGCGCCCAGCCCAAGACACTTTGTCATAAACTTCCCCTGGTGGCTTGTCCTGTTTGTAATTAACCTGGTGGTCCTCATGGTTCTAGTAAGTTCTGTCAGCCAGACTAAGAGATGAGCTTATTTGTACATGAGAATGTTGTGCCAGCAGTTGGCACATTCAAGTCCTGGATTGCTGATGAAGTTTCTGAATTCCTGAGGCTGACACACACATACCCGTTCCCTCTCCTCCCACGGTCAGAGAGCCAGCAACCTTACTGCCCTCGGCGCCTGATTGCAGCCTGAAGAGCTGCAGTTCTGGTGGCCCTGAGCAGGGGAGGTGGTCACCTTTCACCTAGATTCCCAGATGTCATGTCCAGTGTCACATTTTATAGCTGTCAGGAGCCCAGAATAGAACGAAGGGACTTAGAGAGGAGGCCACTCCCATCCGCCAGACCATTCCTTCGCAATTAAACTGAGCTAACACTGAAGCTAGATTTTTTTCCCCAGCTTTTTCCTATTACATATGTCACAGAGATGCCAATACATCCTACATGGAACTCGACTGGTCCATTCCTGACCTTTCAGAGCAGAGGTCCCCAGCCTGGGATCCAGGGACCCCTGGGGATGATCCATAGATGAGTTTTCAAAGGTGTCCATAAAACCCAGGAAATTCTATGCAGAGTTTTACTAATGTGTTTGCGTTTCTCTGGGGAGAGGGTGCCGGTGTTTGGTGCACACTCTAGAGTGTGCAAGGACCCCAGGAAGACTGAGCCACTGTCGTCCGTGCAAGAAAGAGAGTTTGATAAGAGGCCATCTGTGTTGACCAGGAAGCCATCCCTCCCTCTCCCTGCTACTTCTAGTCGCTCTTTTCCAGGGTGTCTTCTCTTTTTCATTTGCCATCAATCCGTTGATCATCTTCCACATGGGAGACCCCACTGATGCTTTGAGAACCAGAGGAATGAATCAGAAATGACCTCCATGCCTATGGAGCTGAGAGCCCAGTGAAGGAGACTAGACCGTGGGGTAAAGAGTGAAGAGGAATGAGAGGTCATATGGCCCTCAAATCAAAACATCTCCGCCGTGTTCTTGCCCACCCTGTGCCCGTCTCATCCCATGGGGAGGGCTGTTCTCTGCCAGGAGGAACTCCGTGGGCAGCCCCAGCTACACGAACATTCTTCTTTACATGGAGTCTGACTTTTGCCTCCCCTGGTTGGTCCTAGATGACTTACCCCCACTCCTCGCCCCCATGAGGCCTCTTCTGTGCCCCAGGCCTTCAGTATTTAAAGATGGACCTCACTTCATTCTGAAACCCTTTCTGAGCCACCAACCTCATGCCTGCAACATATCCTCAAGTGACATGGTTCTGAGTCCTTTGAGCTTCTACCATGGATTAGAATGTGAAGAGGCCCTATAACAGTATCATAGCTTGTGTACAGTTTTATAGGTGTTATCCATCATGGTTTTTGTGATTCCTATACAGGGATTCATAAGGTCGGTTCTGTACCAGACAAACGGAGATGTTTGCTGTTATTCAGTAATAATATTCAGTGTATCTGTTAGTAACAATGTAGGTCATCTTAAGTAACAGAGACTCAAGAACAATAGTGGTTTGAAGAAGAGAAGCTTGTCTCTCATTTAGAAGTCTAGAGGTGGGCATCCCAGGGCTGATCCTGCTCTGTGGTGCCCAGTTGACCCAGACTTCTATTTGTTGCTCTTCCCTGAACAACTTTCATCTTCAGAGTTACCTCACAGCCCCAGGTGGCTGCTCTAGCTCTAGCCATCACATCACCTTCCAACCTGCAGTGGGAAGGACAAAGAAAAAGAGAAGCGAAGGGCTGCTCCTGCCACATTTCAAGGTTCCCAAAAGCTGCTACAGGGCCCCTCCGCTTACATCTGAGTAGCCAGAACTCAGTGATGTGGCTACCCTCAGTTGCCGTGCAGGCTTTGTTCTGAACATCCTTGTGCCTGGTTAAAAAGTGAGGCTTCTGTTGATCTGGAACAGCAGCCGTGTCTCTTGCTTTGGGTGTCCCCTCCTCTCTGGCTGTTACAAAGCTTCCCACTTACTTGGCCTGAGGTCACCAGACTAAGCCGCACCCTCTCCTCCTGCACGTCTCATTCTGTTCTTCCTCAAAGTTTCAGTGTGAATGTATCTCTGATGGTAAAGTTGACTCAGATCATTTTGGGAAGCAGATTCGTTGTAAAAAAAAGTGAAATTAGAATAATGTCAAATTTAAATGCACAGATTGCCAGATGCAGTATTATTCTATGGCCGCTGGGGAAAGGAAAGAATGCTGTCGATTCAGCCGTGACCTGCCGTCACTCTAGAGATGGGTCCTGAGTTCCGAGACATTAAAAATAGGAACACACACACACACCTTAGAGTTGTCGAAATGTGGGGCCGGGAGCCAGTATTTATTTCTCTTAAGGAAGAAGGATGGATGTCTTGGTGAATCAAACAATGGTCCTGAGAGGGTGTCCACATTCGCTCCACGACACACGCTCCATTCAGTGTCAGCTTAACTCACGTGCATAGCTGTTTTCACAGTGGTGAATGAACCGGAACACGTTATCTGACTGGGGGAACTTGGTTCAACTTGAACAGTCCAGTCGGCTGTCTTACCGGTGGGAGGAGGGAAAGAATAGCGCTGCGTTCCGTCTGTCCGGCTGTCTCAGCACACACCCCTGCCCGACTTCGTGTCTGATTCCCAGCAGCACCTCAGGGATGGGCTGGACATCTTCCCCACAGAAGGTCAGCGTTCTCTCCTCTCTGTTTCAGGAAATGAATGGGGTGCTGAAAAACATGCTCTCAGAGTGGTTTTCCTCGGGGTTCCTGAACCTGGAGCGGGTCACCTGGCATTCTCCGTGCGAAGTGCTCCAGAGAATCAGCGAGTGAGTGTGACGCTGCCGCTCTGCTTAGATTTCAGCTGAAAGCCAGCCTCCATTCCCCGCCTCCCCACCCGTGTACGTTTCCTCCTGAGCCTGATAAAACCCAAACACGGTATTCCCAGGGGTGGCTGTCCTAGCAGGTGATGCCGAGACCACGAGGAGAAGAGGGCGCAGGTAGAGACTGGCCCTTCTGCCAGTGATCCTGCATGAGGGGTCTCGGCTACATGCTCATAGTTAAAGCCCTCGGGAGACTTCCTTAGCGGTCCAGTGGGTGAGACTCTGCGTTTCCACTGCTGGGGGCGCGGGTTTGGTCCCTGATCAGGGAGCTAAGATCCTGTGTGCCACACAGCATAGCCAAAAAATAAATGATAATAATAAACATCTAAAAGAAAGCTCTCAAGCCCACTTCTGCCCAAAGACCCCCGTGATCAGAGCTGCCCAGACTCACAGACCAAGAGTGGGCATTAGTCACCCAGACAGCATCGTCCCAGCCAGCTGTTAAAATGTCTCCCTTGGATAAGAATCTCCAAACTCACAACACAGCGAGCAAATCCAGCCTGCCCTGGACACAGTGAAAGGCAGGTTGGCAGACAGTGCTGCTGCGGTGTCTTGTGTGGAAACAGCAGTGGTGGCCGAGGTGGCTGGACTAGCAGGACCACCGGGCAACGCGTGTCCACGGGCAGCGATGACTTCAGAGCTCGGAGATTCAGAGCAGACGCAGGACCCTCAGCGACAGGCATCTGGTCAGGCCCCTGTGTTTAAATCTGCCGCACAGCTGCTCCCCCAGGGCCAAGTGAACTCGGCTTTAAGACCCGGGCCAAGAGCACAGTTTCGTGTGTGGTCACCAGCTCTGGTTCCTCTCAATCGGTGCCGCTTCATGCTAAAACGATCTCTGAATTTCCTCCCAAGTCCCTCGAAGCTGTATGTACAGGGTTTCTTTGACCTGAGTGAGTAGCCGAGCAGAACTCTGCCCTGGCTGTCTGACCCGTGAACCGTGACGTTCGTCTCACTTCCTTGCCTCCTGCCCGCCAGGGCTGAGGCCGTGCACCCCGTGAAAACCTGGATGGACATGAAGCGACGCGTGGGGCCCTACCGGAGGTGCTTCTTCTTCTCTCACTGCTCGACGCCAGGGGAGCCCCTGATCGTCCTACACGTGGCCCTGACCAATGAGATCTCCCGCAGCATCCAGGTACCTGTGCACCCACGGTTCAGGGCAGGGAGGTGACCTGGAGTGGGCCCCCCTGGCGCTGGAGGAGGGCCAGCATGCTTCTCTAGGGCTCGAGGGGAGCATTTTGCACGGAGGCCCCAGAGAGGCCTGCCTAAGGGCCAAGAGTCATGATTCCACAGTTTGCATGAGTATTTAAAGTGATGGAAATGATACAGCGCTGGGCACACAGCCGCAGAGGTTATGAGACCAC
>SJYW01005968.1:502445-513895 GCA_006410735.1 Raphicerus campestris | reverse complement strand
ATGACCCTCCTTCCTTCCCTACCTGGTTCCCAGCCAGGTGTCTTTCCAGCCTCGCCCCCTCCCTTCCCATCTGGCCGGCCTTCCCACCTCTGTCTCTTGTTCTGTTCTCTTGTCTCTCGCTGACTAAACCTTAAACCGTAATCAGTCCGTCGTTAGTATCCAGGACAAGGCAATTAAGTGGTAAAAATAAAGATGTGGCTTTAGCTATCCCTTTTAAAGACTGGACAAGAGCCTTTTACATTCTGTAAAAATATGCTGCTATATTAATACGCCTAACCCTATTACAGTTTCTCCAAATGCCTTTCTCTTTTCACTTAAGACATTACGGCAGACATTTTGAACCGTATCTTCACGCATCTCCAGCATTAACGAATTATTAGACACTAATTGCCCTGGGTTCCGGCCACCTCTCTACACAGGCAAAGTTTTCCATTTGCGGAATTTAATACATAGCAGAGCAATTTGTGTTCCTTAATAGCTACAAATTTGTTAGCTTGACTCGGAACCAGCAAAACCTGGGAAGCTATTATGTAAATATAGATAATGTCTCTCCAATGATGGTAATTAATGCAGAGATTTCCAGAAAGGCACTGTTTTATGATTGGGTCTATAATGCCGCGTTTGAAAGCTTGGTGGGTGGAGTGGCAGGAAGAACCCCTCCTGGGAACATTTTCCTAGTCCCCTGGTGATTCTTTGAGTATGAAAAAATTCTCTCAGTTTCCTCAAAGGGGGTAAGAAATAAGAGGCTGAAGCCGCAAAGCTAACCATGAGCAGAGTGGCCTTTGCAGATGGTTATGACCTGTCTCCCTGACTCTCCCTCTCAAACGGTGGGCTCCATTTCAAAACGGAGTGCTGTCTCATGTCATCTAATTTCTGTTAAAACCAGTGTCATTAAAATTGTATTTACTCCTCATCAGGGCCCAGGTTGGCATGTACCAGGTAATTCTGGGCTATGAGGTCCTATTTGCCATGCAGGAGGGCCTTTGCGATCAGTTGACCTAACATTTGTGTTTTATGGAAGGGGAAACAGGCCCAAAGAAAGGAAATGATCCATGAAACTAAAGAAGCAGTAGGTTATGGACGGGGACCCAGGAACCTTGACTGCCACCCTTCCCCCAGGGGACAGACTGGTCTTCATAGTTTCTTCTGACTTAAAAATCAATGGGGACTTCCCTGCTGGTCCAGTGGCTAATCAAACCCAGTCTGGGAACTAGGTCCCACATGCTGCAACTAAAGATCGAGCAGACCACAATTAAGACCTAGTGCAGCTAAATAAATAAATAAAAATAAATATTTAAAAAAGATTTGAAAAAATCTTAAAAGGTTGGATGCTAGAACAGTTAGACAAATCAAATGAGGATGAATGCCAGGAATTCATCTTAAATACCTCCAACCCCACAAGTATAGGACAGAGCAGACCTAACTTAAGAGAGGTTCCTATGAAGAATTCCCAGGAGGCTTAAGTACCTTCAGACCAGCAATGGGAAGTGGTGGCCACAACGTAAATGCAACCCAATGGCTATATTAAAATAGTATTAGGTCCACATGCAGGGAGTGGATAGTCCCACTGGAAAGGAAGTTGTTCTTGACTTGCTAAATCACACAGGTACTATTACAATTACCGTCCCCTGTTCCCTATTATCATTGTCCTCTCTATGCTATGAGCATCTTTGGGACATCACTAAAATATTGGGGCTTTGAGAGAACCCCAGATAGAGCCCAGTGGAAGGGGAGTGGGCTTCCTAACCAGCTGTCCTTTAGAATCTCAGGTTCCCACTGCTGAGCTGAGTGACACTGGTCAAGTGAGTTCCCCTTCCTCGGTCCCAATTCCACCACCTGTGAGGTGGAGAGAACAGTATGTGAAGATTAAAGGAAACAGTGTCTACAGAGTCTCTAAGGTAGGCCTTCAATTACCCCGAGGTCCCTTCCCTGTAATTTCTAAGATTGGATGTGATTCTTTGGCCTCTTCCCTTTTCATAGAGATTTGATGGATGCTTAAAACATTCCACAAAGTGAAAGCGAGGGTCATATCACCAATCCCAATTAGACATTACAAAAGCCCCATAAATCTGGGTGAGTATGTTACAGGGAATTGAAAGCTGAAATTGTATGGCCATCGCTCTAAAGAACAGAGCAATCACTCTTGTAAAGCCCTCGGGTAATTTTTTTCCGTCTGCTAGCAGTGCGTGTCTATCAATAATCGGTGTGTTATTGATTTCCTAACCCTGAATAATGCAGCTAATGGGCCTGCTTTCCCAGCCAGGATGAAATGAACGAGCCACGACGTGCTGAGTGATGGCTACTTGCCTCGTTATATGGGAGCATGTTAACACACAGCTCCGATGACCTGCACAGAAGCTGGGTGTCTCTGGCATTGAGAACGGAATTGAGTATTGATTTTTATACCATCTTCTTATTGTTTAATTAAACAAACCACACTCCCCGAGTATGTGCTGCTTACCCACACTCTTACTTGTTAACAAGCTGAATGGCTTGTCACACGAACCATCACACACCCATCATAGGCCGTGTGCGTTGGGGCCTGTGGTCTCTTGATATTTTAAAGTGGATTTGATAGCCCATGTCCCACTTTACATGTAAGATTAAGTCCACACAAATCTTTAGCAAATACCCTTGTTCCACAGACTCAGGCAGAGGAATGTGTGGTGGTTAATTCTCTGGGTCAGGTTGACTGGCATGGGTGCCCAGAGGCACTGTTACTGTGGGCGTTTCTGTGACAGTGACAGTGCTCTGGCTGATCAGCACTTGAACTGTGACTCAGTAAAGCAGACGCCCTCCCCAGGGCGGGNCCTTCAAGAGTAAAAGGCCCACAGAGTGAATGGAAACCCAGCCGTGGGTGGAACAGCGCTGAGCCTGGCTCCCCTGCTGATGTGTGAGTAAGAAAGAAATGCCTGTTATGCCTAGAGCTTGGGACTGCTTATTACACAGCATTACTGCAGCAAAACCTGACTGTATCAGGAGCAGGCGGCAGGGATAGAGTGCAGGGTGGTGGTGGGGGTCTGTCTCATGGGGCCTGAACTTGAGCCAGGAGCTTTGTCTAGGGTTCAGATGGTGGCTCCTGTTCCCCCCCAGAATAATCTCCCGGACGGGTAACTATGCCTGCGGCCCGTTGTCTCGGGTGCTCATTCAGCCGTGGGTGGGGACAGAGCTTGCAGCTCTGCTTGTCCAGAGGACGACGCAGACGCCCACCCATGGGAGCCGGGCTGAAATCCATGGGGTATACAGAAGACTGAGTGGGCCAGACCACAGACATCCACTGGGAGGCTTTTCACAAGCAACCTGGGGCTGAAAAAGCAAGTCTCGGAATGATGCGATCTGAATGACATTATTTACATAAAGATTAAAGACCTAAAACACGACACCAGATATTGTTTATGGTTGAAGAAAGCTGTATTAAAAAGTGTGAGAACATACAAATGAAGGAGAAACACCAAACTGATGATGGGAAACCCTCAGGAGAGGCGTGAGGGAAGGGCCTGGAGCGGGTAAGTGGGAGGCCTCAGCTGAATTGGTGAGGCTTCGTTCCTTTAAACACAGAGAGTTGAGCAGATGTGCCCTTCAGCTGAGATCTGATAAAGCTGTATAGAGCGTCAGGTATTCATCACCCTATTCCGTGTGTGTGTCGGAAATATTTCAGATCAAACTGCTTTAAAGGAAGAAATGTTCGTGGTGTGTGATGTGCATGGGGCAGGACAGATATGATGGTGGAGGATGGATGCAGGTGTGTGAGCAGAGGTGGGGGGGATGTGGCCGGGGGGGCCTATGGCAGGCTGGACCCCCAGGAACCCGGCCCTGGAAGGAACTGACGCATGGGTGTCTGTTGAAGGAGGGCTTGCGTCAGCACTGTGGGAGGAGGAGGCAGCTCAGGTGCCCCCCCAGGAGATATGGAGCTGAGGTGGCCCCCCAGACCTGTCCCCAGCTGGCTTGAGATGGCCAGGCCTTTATGCAGTGGTGTCGGTGGGTCACAGAGCCTGGCTTGCTGGGGAAGGACCTGACCGTGGGTGTGGCTGACCCTGAGGGGTGACTGCTGAGCCTGGAGCTGGGACATGTCCCCATTGAGGGGGTCTGGGTAGCCTGATAGGTCACCTGTCACCACAGGTCACTGGGGCAAGTTCATGAAGGACTGAGAAATCTGGGCTGAGTTCTCAACAATTCCTTAGCACCCATGGTGATCACACCCAGAATTTTAAATAACACTTTAAAAAATATTTAATTTGCAAAAAATTCAAACCTGCAGAGGAGTTGCAAGACAGAACAATGATGCCCACCTCCCTCATCCCTGCCTCCCCAAAGCCCCTCACCCAGATCCTCACCTGTTAACACTGTACTCTGTCAGCATCGTCCTAGGAAGCCTCCCTTGACCCCTGGGGATATGTGGCGGGGTCACGGCACTTTATTCTTTGAGAGGTCACATGTGTCCCCTAGGAACAAGGAGCCCCCTTCCATAATCAAGTCCAAAGATCAAGTTCTGGAAGAGCTGAATATGATTCGATACNTATGCCCTTCAGCTGAGATCTGATAAAGCTGTATAGAGCGTCAGGTATTCATCACCCCGTTCCGTATGTGTGTGTCGGAAATATTTCAGATCAAACTGCTTTAAAGGAAGAAATGTTCGTGGTGTGTGATGTGCGTGGGGCAGGACAGATATGATGGTGGAGGATGGATGCAGGTGTGTGAGCAGAGGTGGGGGGGATGTGGCTGGGGGGCCTATGGCAGGCTGGACCCCCAGGAACCCGGCCCTGGAAGGAACTGACGCATGGGTGTCTGTTGAAGGAGGGCTTGCGTCAGCACTGTGGGAGGAGGAGGCAGCTCAGGTGCCCCCCCAGGAGATATGGAGCTGAGGTGGCCCCCCAGACCTGTCCCCAGCTGGCTTGAGATGGCCAGGCCTTTATGCAGTGGTGTCGGTGGGTCACAGAGCCTGGCTTGCTGGGGAAGGACCTGACCGTGGGTGTGGCTGACCCTGAGGGGTGACTGCTGAGCCTGGAGCTGGGACATGTCCCCATTGAGGGGGTCTGGGTAGCCTGATAGGTCACCTGTCACCACAGGTCACTGGGGCAAGTTCATGAAGGACTGAGAAATCTGGGCTGAGTTCTCAACAATTCCTTAGCACCCATGGTGATCACACCCAGAATTTTAAATAACACTTTAAAAAATATTTAATTTGCAAAAAATTCAAACCTGCAGAGGAGTTGCAAGACAGAACAATGATGCCCACCTCCCTCATCCCTGCCTCCCCAAAGCCCCTCACCCAGATCCTCACCTGTTAACACTGTACTCTGTCAGCATCGTCCTAGGAAGCCTCCCTTGACCCCTGGGGATATGTGGCGGGGTCACGGCACTTTATTCTTTGAGAGGTCACATGTGTCCCCTAGGAACAAGGAGCCCCCTTCCATAATCAAGTCCAAAGATCAAGTTCTGGAAGAGCTGAATATGATTCGATACTATTATTCAATAATAGTCATTATTTCATTATTGGGTCCTATGCTGGGTGGCAACTCCCTCCTGTCCCATCCAAGATCCACCTAGGTTCATTCCTTGCATTGTAGAATCATGTTAAATAGCTTTTCAAAGGAACATTATTTGTGCTTTTTTGAAGTTTCCTGACATTTTCCAGATTTAATGCTTGGGGAGTCTCAGCTTGGAAAGAGAAGCTGCCCCCTCCCAACCTCAGCTGGCCCCAGTGTGGGAGGGTTGGAGCCTGGGCTTTCTCTCAGTCTAACCCTCTTAGGTCTGCCCCCTCACCCCTCCCAGGATGCTAATGGTGAACCAGAGAAGGTGTCGCCTGGCTCTTTCACTTGGTGGGAGAGTGAAGCCACCGAGAGGCCAAGTTCCCTTATAATGAGGGCTCTGGTCCCACCAGGGTTTTCAGGCATTTGCTCCTGAGCAGGGTTGCTGAGCTGGAGGAATACGCACCTTAGGGTGGGCAGAGCTGGGTACCGATGCTCTTAAATCCTGTGTAGCTGCTTGCATCATTTCTAGAGCCATGTTCTGCAGGCCCATTGGAACACGTGCCAAGAGCAGGAGCCTTGGGAACAAGTGTACAGCATCAGCTGTGCCCTGAACCAGCCTCCACCATCAACCAGGCCTATGACAATGCACTCAGCCGCTGCCTTCTCTCTCAAGCAGCAGTGCGAATACCTATAAAAACACACGTAGTCATAGATACTGTTAGAGATGCTTCGAGGTCCAACAGACGCTGTCACACACAATTCACCACTGGCACATCACACGCAGCAGTAATTAAACATCTCTGGATGAAAAGCCCTATTTGTTCAATCCGCTGTAGCTGGAGCTTCTGTTCCACCTGCCAAGCGTTCCTAACAGATACAAGTTCCTACAGGAACAGCTGGCTGGAGCGTGGAGTTCACAGCACCGGATGCTTGCTCTATCATCTGTCACTACTAGCAACACTTTGCAGGGAGATTCTGGCCCACGAGACAGACTGCTTGGGGTTCAGGTCTTGACACTGTTCTTGAGTGACCTGGGTCAAGTCCTGAAGCCCTTGGAACCTCCTTTCCCTCATCGTCAGATGCAGGTAATAATATGAGAACTTGGTGAGCGGGGGTGGGGGCAGTGCCTGGGCTGGCAAGAGTGCACCCTGCTAGCGACTGGCATTGGTACACCCACCAGCCCACCAGGGGTGGCTCTGCCCCACAGGCCTGGAACTCTCCCATGGAATGAATGTGGTAAACAAAAGGTAAACATTTTATTTTTTGCATCCGTAAAAAAAAATAAAACCAATGGAAACCTATTTGGATCATATATAGTCTAGTCAAGGCTATGGTTTTTCCAGTAGTCATGTATGGATGTAAGAGTTGGACTGTGAAGAAGGCTGAGTGCCGAAGAATTGATGCTTTTGAACTGTGGTGTTGGAGAAGACTCTTGAGAGTCCCTTGGACTGCAAGGAGATCCAACCAGTCCATTCTGAAGGAGATCAACCCTGGGATTTCTTTGGAAGGACTGATGCTGAAGCTGAAACTCCAATACTTCGGCCACCTCATGCGAAGAGTTGACTCACTGGAAAAGACTCTGATGCTGGGAGGGATTGGGGGCAGGAGGAGAAGGGGATGATAGAGGATGAGATGGCTGGATGGCATCACTGACTCAATGGACATGAGTCTGAGTGAACTCCAGGAGTTGGTGATGGACAGGGAGGCCTGGCGTGCTGCGATTCATGGGGTTGCGGAAAGTCGGACACGACTGAGCGACTGAACTGAACTGATACAGATTAATGATCATATTCTTACAACATAGAAAGATCCTATGAAACAGAAAAAGAAATTAATAGCCCAGTTTTCACAAATGGACAAAGCACTTGTGCTGGCAACTCACAAAGAACCATAAATGGCCCATAAATAACCACGGGCTCCACCAGCAATTGAAGAAATGCAAATCAAATCAACAGAGAGACATTTTCTAGCCTCCATTTTCAGATGATAGCATCAGGCCCCAGTGTTGGTGAGATTGTAGGAAAATGCAGCTTTATACCACACTGCTGGAATGCCTTCACTTTCACGTTTCACTCTCATGTGTTGGAGAAGGAAATGGCAACACACTCCAGTGTTGCCTGGAGAATCCCAGGGACGGGGGAGCCTGGTGGGTTGCCGTCTATGGGGTTGCACAGAGTTGGGCACGACTGAAGCGACTTAGCAGCAGCAGCAGCAGCAGCTGGTGCGATGTAAAATTTCTGTTGTTCTAGGGTCAAATTGGCAGCATCTATTCCCTGGTGGCTCAGCTGGGAAAGAATCCGCCTGCAATGCGGGAGACCTGGGCTCGACTCCTGGGTTGGGACGATCCCCTGGAGAAGGGAAAGGCTACCCACTCCAGTATTCTGGCCTGGAAAATTCCAAGGACTATGTAGTCCATGGGGTTGTAAAGACTCGGACACAACTGAGCGACTTTCACTTTCATCAAGGCTTTCTAAGCGATGAATATCTGTGAATTTGTCCTAAGGAAATAATGATAAATGGTCTGGAGAATCCCAGGGACGAGGGAGTCTGGTGGGCTGCTGCCTATGGGGTCGCACAGAGTCAGACACGACTGAAGTGACTTAGCAGTAGCAGTGCTCAAGAAGCTTTGAGAATGTTCACTGCTTGCTGCTTATAAAGTGAACTGGATTCAACCTAATGCAACAAAAGGGGTCATTTACATAAATTATGACATGTTCACACCATGAAAAACTTCATATATTTGCACAGCAGTAGAAAAATGTTTACTGATATAGAACACGCTCACAATTCATTGTTAGGTGAAGAAACAGCTTAAATAAAAAACTACCTACAGTAAATACATTTTGGTAAAAAATGAAAAGTACATTTTCAGAAAGGAACAATATTTAGAATCTTACACCCCCTCCCCCATTTTTAACACTCGTTCTCTTTGAGGAGTAGAAATAGGGATAATTCTTATTTTCTTTTGACTTAAAAAATATTTTCTAACTTTTTTGTAATTTTATAGGCATTGCATTTATTTTTTTCTTAAATGAAAGTAAGTTATGATGACTAGTAGAGATTAGCACTGGGTAGACATGGCTGAAATACTTCTCTTTTTTCTAAAAGATTTTTTTTGATGTGGACCATTTTTAAAGTCTTTATTAGATTTGTTACAACACTGCTTCTGTTTTATGTCTTGTTTTTTTGGCCCTGAGCCATGTGGGATCTTAGTTCCCAGACCAGGGGTTGAACCTGCACCCCCTGCATTGGAAGGCAGAGTCTTAACCACTGGATGGCCACTGGATGGCCAAGGAGGTCCCCAAATACTTCTTTTTGATATACTTTTTCAAAAAGTGGTAATAAAGGGCTTTTTCAACTTTTAAAATTTTGAATCTTCTAGTCTTCTTTGAAATTACAGAAGGATCCAAGTTGTACCAGCAGGCAGTGTAAATTCCATCAGGGGAGTTTAACTGATTACTGGTTAAGCTATCTGAGGTGCTGTCTCCATGCTGCAATCCTCATTTTGCCCCAAGTAAAACTTAACTTGCAGCCGTGGCTGTGTGATGCTGGAACAACTGTGAGGAGCTCTCCATGCCCAAGGGCAGAGACGCCTCAGCAAGATGGTAGGAGGGGCAAAATCACATTTAGAATCAAACCCCATGCCTGTCAGAGGGCTCAGAGGGCTCAAACATACTTTGTGCGCACCAGGCCCCAAAGATCCCACAGAGACTGAGACAGAGCTGTGTTTGGGTGTCTCTTGAGGAGTTGGGGGTCGGCAGTGGGCTGCTGTGGGGCAGGGGCTCTGGGTGCAGCAGACCTGGGTATAGCATAAGCCCTCTTGAAGGAGGTCGCCATTAACCCACCACAGAGCCACAAGAACTTACACAGGACTGGGAAATTGCAGGGGTCCAGCCCTGGTGGATCCAGGGTGATTCGAAGATGAGACGGAGTCGGTGTCCTAGGAAAAAACTTATTTAATTACAGATACAGAGAGAGATTAGAAATGGATAGTGTAGTAGGAAATATTAGTGGAGAAAAAGAGGCTGAATAACTTGGTTTATGTGGGATACCAATCACCACCTACGTAGGCCACAGGTGTCTTTCCGTTCTCCCAAAGGAGAGGAGGCACTGAGGCCTCCCCAGTCCGATCTTAGAAGCCCAGGCAAAATTAGTAGGTTTGGTGAGTACCCACATTTCAGATGAGAATTCAGCCAGAGAAATGGGGAGCAAGAAAGAAACGACAGGGGGGAATCAGTCTTTCCAGAAACTGATCTGAATTTTTAAAGTTTGCTTATATACCTTTTATTACACAAAGGGATGAATACAGAGTCACGTGGGGGTCAGCAGTCCTGATTTTTATCAAAATCAGGTGCTTTACATAAAAAAAGGTCTTAGGGATTTTACATCATCTTCTGGCCATGAGGCCTACTGACATTTTACGACCCTTTCTTTCTGATAACCAAAAAACTTATTTTTTCCAAGGGTGTTTTTTCTTAAACCAGGTGCCACCCTCTGAAGGTGGNTTTTTCAACTTTTAAAATTTTGAATCTTCTAGTCTTCTTTGAAATTACAGAAGGATCCAAGTTGTACCAGCAGGCAGTGTAAATTCCATCAGGGGAGTTTAACTGATTACTGGTTAAGCTATCTGAGGTGCTGTCTCCATGCTGCAATCCTCATTTTGCCCCAAGTAAAACTTAACTTGCAGCCGTGGCTGTGTGATGCTGGAACAACTGTGAGGAGCTCTCCATGCCCAAGGGCAGAGACGCCTCAGCAAGATGGTAGGAGGGGCAAAATCACATTTAGAATCAAACCCCATGCCTGTCAGAGGGCTCAGAGGGCTCAAACATACTTTGTGCGCACCAGGCCCCAAAGATCCCACAGAGACTGAGACAGAGCTGTGTTTGGGTGTCTCTTGAGGAGTTGCGGGTCGGCAGTGGGCTGCTGTGGGGCAGGGGCTCTGGGTGCAGCAGACCTGGGTATAGCATAAGCCCTCTTGAAGGAGGTCGCCATTAACCCACCACAGAGCCACAAGAACTTACACAGGACTGGGAAATTGCAGGGGTCCAGCCCTGGTGGATCCAGGGTGATTCGAAGATGAGACGGAGTCGGTGTCCTAGGAAAAAACTTATTTAATTACAGATACAGAGAGAGATTAGAAATGGATAGTGTAGTAGGAAATATTAGTGGAGAAAAAGAGGCTGAATAACTTGGTTTATGTGGGATACCAATCACCACCTACGTAGGCCACAGGTGTCTTTCCGTTCTCCCAAAGGAGAGGAGGCACTGAGGCCTCCCCAGTCCGATCTTAGAAGCCCAGGCAAAATTAGTAGGTTTGGTGAGTACCCACATTTCAGATGAGAATTCAGCCAGAGAAATGGGGAGCAAGAAAGAAACGACAGGGGGGAATCAGTCTTTCCAGAAACTGATCTGAATTTTTAAAGTTTGCTCATATACCTTTTATTACACAAAGGGATGAATACAGAGTCACGTGGGGGTCAGCAGTCCTGATTTTTATCAAAATCAGGTGCTTTACATAAAAAAAGGTCTTAGGGATTTTACATCATCTTCTGGCCATGAGGCCTACTGACATTTTACGACCCTTTCTTTCTGATAACCAAAAAACTTATTTTTTCCAAGGGTGTTTTTTCTTAAACCAGGTGCCACCCTCTGAAGGTGGCAGATAAAGTTGCATTCCTATAGGGTGAGGGTGTAATGGGTTACAACTAAGAAAGGAATTTATTTAACCTAAAGTAAACATAATTAATCTTAAAGGTTAATATATCAAGGGAACATTTCATGCAAAGATGGGCTTGATAAAGGACAGAAATGGTATGGACCTAACAGAAGCAGAAGATATTAAGAAGAGGTGGCAAGAATACACAGAAGAACTGTACAAAAAAGATTTTCAAGACCCAGATAATCATGATGATGTGATCACTCATCTAGAGCCAGACATCTTGGAATGTGAAGTCAAGTGGGCCTTAGAAAGCATCACTA
>SJYW01005968.1:476039-492010 GCA_006410735.1 Raphicerus campestris | reverse complement strand
TTTTTTTTTCTCCTTTAAAAATTATTCCAAATTGGACTCAATTGATTCTAAGTGCTCATGAATGGAACGTTTGGTGAAGTCATTGGTGGGGTCAGAAAACACCCCCAGTGAACGAGGGCCTTATTCTTATGGAATTTCATGTCATGTCACTAACAGAGAATGTGACCATCCCTCTCAGAAGGCTCACATTCATAACAGAACAGTGTGTTCTGTGGTTTTGAGGTGTGGTTACTATGAAATTGAGTTTAAGAAAACCATCATATGGTACTGAATCCATATAAAGAACTTTTCTCTTGCACCACGCTATCCAGTCCATAGGAAACTCCTATCGATTGCATCTCTGATAACCTGATTCACCCAGTTCTCTAAGAATGCTCTGCCCAGTTCAGGACCACTGCCTGCCCCCGTGGAGCCTCCCAAGGCTCTTCCAGCATCCTCTACAGCCCTGGGTGGCAGATGGAGTTTGGTACCAATCCAGCAATCATCACCCTCCTCGTTAAGAAGACCCAACAAACTAGAGAGAAGGTGACCCCCAACTCCAACCTATGGGGAGATTCTGGTTCGTCTCAGCCGATGTTAGTGCAGTGAATGGTCCAATGGGCCATGAAGACAGTTTTCTTGTGGCTAAAAAAACAAACAAACAAACAAAACTAACTGGAGGTGTTGATATCCTTTCCTTTGGATATTTACGTACTTGGATGTCATGCCTGGAAGGAGGGCCCCCATCGAGCCGCCAGCCCCAGGATGAGGCCAGCACACGGCAGGGCGGAGGGGCTGGGGCTCACTTTCTGCGACCATCTTCCCTCACTCCTTTGTCCTGTCCAACTCCTTCAGGTCCTGTAAAAGCTTCTTCCCCCCACCACATGTGTACTTTCCTAATAGCTTTACCCTAGTTTCTCAGACTTGCCTTGCTTTGATGAACCTGACAGTTTTGAGGAACACCAGTTGGGTATTTTGTAGCTGTTCCCCTTTGGGAATCTGTTTGATGCTATTTTCATGCTGAGTTTGGTGATGAGTTTCGAAGACAAAGACTTCCAGAGGTAAAGTGACTTTCTCTTCACATCCTGTCAAGGAAGGGTACATGCCATCAACACGATTTATTGCTGCAGAGGCTGACCTGGATCCGTCTGGTTCCCCACCGAACAGCGCCCTTTGGAAGGGTGCTCTGGGTGGACCGCATTTAAAGAGTGAGGGCTTGTTCCCCCAGAGGGTCGTCTCAGGGAAGTCTTGGCAGGGCTGTCAGGGAGGCCCCCGCCAGGGTCACCCATGGAGTCCTGCGCTCCCCAGGAGTGGACCAGGCTCAGTGTCTCTGCCACACTCTGCCACCGGCTGGGCCCAGCCCGCGATTGGCGTGGCCTCAGTACAGATGTGGCGATGGCTTTCAGAATGTGGCAGCTGGAACTGTAGGGCAGGCCCCTCCCTGCAGTCACAGATCTTCGGGATACCTCCTCATGGACGCCCGGGCCACAGGGAGAAGCCTCGTGTAAGTGCTCCGCTGACTGTCCCACCCAAGTTCCCAGCCACCAGCTATGGGAGAGATGAGGCCACCAGCCTCTCAGTGAAGGCCTGGCACCCTGGAGCAGCAACAGGCTCTTTCTGCTGTGCCCTGTCCAATTTCCTGACCCACAGAGTTTTCAGGCTTTAAAAAAGGGGTTGTTTATCGCCACTCGGTTTTGGGATGACATGTCATGCAGTACCGGTAGCTGGAACGCTACCCACCCTCGCTTCCGTGAAGGCAGCCTGTCCTCATAATAAGCCTCCCTCCTTTACCGATGTGGCTGTGATGGCTTCAGTGCCACCCACCCTGAGGAGTCGCTGAAGACCCTCCCTGGCCTATGGTGTAAGTAGTCACTGGTGCCACCAGTGAGAGGTGTTGAAAAGAACATTCTGCTTCTGATAGCAGCAAAACCTACAGCTGCACAGCCACCCAGAGCTCTCCCAAGCCTGGGGCTCTGTGTTCCTGCACCTAGGCTGTGGGTGTCTCTGCTTGATTAAAGTGTTTTATGATTCACCCTTGACAGCGCGTTCATTTGAAGGGCTTGGGCACGCACAGCAGGAAGGGAGGAGAGAGCCACTCAGTGCCCCTGGTGCAAGCCGACAACCCACCCGGCTCATGGGAAGGCTCAGCCTCTTCTGAGCAACGCAAATTGAAATGGGGAGGCCAATCCTTCGACTCAAAGAGGCTTCTGGCAAGGTCGTTAGAGCTGCTATTTTCTGCTTATAAAAGGAAATTGAAGCATGATTTTGCTCAAACAAGATTTGCTGATCTCTAATGCATCCCTGAGTGTTTATTCACCACCTTTTGGAAAATTAGAATTTCTGTTTAAACAAGAGATTTTCTTCTCATAATCTATTTATGGCTGACATTGTGAAAGTCATTTCATAACACGACTCAAAGAGCGAGAAGCAAAAAGTGAGGGGAAAGGGCAGAAGGATGACGAGGGTCACAGATATGAGAGAGGAGTAATTACTGGGTTTTAGCAACCCCCTTTATGCAAGCATGGACCTGGGGAGGGAGGAAGGAAAGAGAGATGAAGGGGCGGATGGGGAGGGCAGAGGCTGCTGCTGGGACCCCCTGGGCATTTGTCCCAGCCTTCCTTCCTAAAGGCATTCTGAGTCTATTCCATGTCTACCCCAATCTCAAAGCAGACACCCCTCAGGAGAACTGCTCCCACTGAGGGCTCCAGGATGGGTTTGTACCACCCAAGGGCACTGAGCGGTAGGAGAGCATGGATGGAAATTCTGGAGTCAGCTGGCTTGGGCTAAAACTTTAGCTTTTCCACTTAAAAGCTATGCAGGGTTGACCAAGTAAGCTAACTTCTCTGGACCTGAGTTTCCTCTTCTGTAATGATTAGACCCTCCTTATAGGGCCGTAAGAGGACTGAGTTAATGCTTATGATGATGCCTGGCACAGAGCGTTTCACTAAATAAATAAAGCCCATCTCATTTGCTTCACCAGTATTTGGCTCAGGAATAGACATGACTGTCTCCAGCCAAACCTACAGGAGAGGAAACTGACCCCCTCCCTTCTTGCTATGTGAGAAAACCCCTGACTCCATCTGTCTGACCAAGCGTTAGGGGCCTGACAGCCAATCACCGAGGCCTTCCTAAGAAAATGACTTCACCATCAGCGCCACAGTCAACAGCCAGCCATGAGTTCTCAGCAGGCATCCCGCACACCTGGAAACTTGGGGAAGTGAAGAAACAAAAGCTGCAACTTACTGTCAAGTGCAGTGACATTCTCAGCTTACTGCAACCATTCACAAAGCTGGTGCAACGAGGTATTTGGTGGTGGTGGTTTAGTCGCTAAGTCGTGTTCGACTCTTGCGATCCCATGGACTGTAGCCTGCCAGACTCATCTGTCCATGGGATTTCCCAGACAAGAATACTGAAGTGGGTTGCCATTTCCTTCCTCGGGGACTATTCCCAACCCAGGAGTCAAACCTGGGTCTCCTGCCTTGCAGGCAGATGATTTACCAACTGAGCTATGAGGGAGCCTGGGTATTTGGCAGACACTCTCAACTATAGATGGGTACTTGCCATCTGCCTCTACAAGGATGAAGTCAGAAGCTGTGGTGCTCACTGGCTCTCAACAACCCCTGAAAGGAGTTCAGGGTGGAGACTGGCTATGGGGCATTCTGTGCTCTGGGAAAAATTGGTAGAACAGGCTTTCAGATGGCTAGAAATTTTTGGGAGAAGATTGCTGCTGCTGCTAAGTCACTTCAGTCGTGTCTGATGAGCCAAATTCTTGCATCTCGTCATATCTGGAAAACCATTAAAATCATAAATGGTGACAACTGCTTCTCATGACTAGCAGTAACCTTCAGGAGACTAGTGGCAAACTAGTGCAAAAATGAGAAAGAAGATGCTCTGCCCCTGCCTATTATGGGATGGTGAAGATATACCAAATAAGATGCTAGACACTCATTAAGTCCTCCACCTGCGGCAGGAAAGTAGGAGGTGGCACAGCCGTGCAGGCTTAACAAAGCAAGTGCCTTGTTAAACGACCAAAAAGGCGTCTGCTGCAACCTGGCTGCAGAAACACGGAAGCTGGGAAGGCATACATCTGGGAGCAGGAGGTTCACGATGCAAGCACTAGCTCTGTGGTTTGGGGCGGGCCGCTTAACCTCACTGTGCCTCCGTTCCCCCTCTTTAGTGTGGTCATGGGGTCCAGACGACCTGTAGCACCCCCTGTTCCTCTGGAGTACCACCCTGCTCCTCCCCACCTCTGACTTTCAACAGTTTTGCCCGGTTCATCTATTTATTATAACATATTTTATTTATTAATGTTTTGGAGGCAGAAAAGGCATAGAAACTAGGGTTTGTTGAGGGGCAAACTCATGTTTTTTGTATGGGTTCAAGAAAACACAATGCAGTGGAAAGTTTTATCATAGAAAAAGAAAAATAAAGATTTTCTTTATCCTATTTGTAACAGATATTTCCTCATATTTAGCAACAAGATAAAGTGAGAATGTGGGCTGACTGCAGGGTCAGGCAATCTGGCTTATAATAGCCATCTGATGTTGGGCAAGTTTATTCACTTATTCAGTGAATACATATATTCATAGGCTTGGGCTAGGCAACGGCCAAGACACTGGAAAGTCAGTTGTGAGCAAAATGGTGAGTTCCTGCCATCCTGGTGCATAAAGACTAGAGAGAGAAAGATGCTAATCATATAACCACAGATATACCTACACACCATGAGAGGAGCTCTGAAAGGAAGGATGGGTCACTATGATGAAAGTGATAAACAAAAGGCAAGATCTGCAAGATTTGAAAAGGTCTCCCTGAGGAGTGATGCTGAGCTGAGATATAAGTTGGTGTGGGTGACAGTCAGGAAAGGAGTGGAGCAGAGGGACAGCATTTCAGGGAAAGAACCAGCACGTGCAAAGGCCTTGGGGTGAAAAGGAAGTCAGCACAGCCTAGAACTAGCTCGGGGTGTCATTTACTCTTCTGCTTAGAAACAAATGAATATATAAACATGCCCCTAGGGCACTGTGAAGATCAAATGAAACACCCTGTGAGGAAGTGCCCATCAAGTGCGTCCTCTTTCCAGTCTTGAGAAAACCAGGCAGGGAGAACTCTGAAGTTCTCATCCCAGTGATGGAGGCCAAGGGGAACTGGGTTATAGATCCCAGGAAAGCGGCTACTTCATGCTGCCTCTTTATTGCATGTGGGTCACGTGTCTTTGCCTTTAATCTGTTTATTGCCCTGGTCTCATGCTGAAGGTCACGGCTAGGCCTTATTTCTTAGGGCCCTATCTGCTTTAAGTCATGCAGGCTCCTGGCCCTACATTTCTGCAAATAGTTCTCTCCAACTTTGGGACTTGCCCCAACTCCTGGGGTCTTAGCTGTGCAAGGCTGCCCTCTGCTGGCCACAGCTAGCAGTCTGTGGCTGCTCTAAGGCGGGGGCTGGACACCAGGCTCATCTTTCAATTTGTGAATGGAGCTGGGTCTCCATTCACACTGGCTGTTCAGCCTGCATCCCTTCCTCTCTTCTCTGTCCCCTTCACCCACCAAATGGGTACATGACGCCCCGCCCCCCAGCACTGCCCGTCCATGATCTTACTGGGATGTGCACAGCACAGAGAGTCAGGAGCTTGAAGGTGGTCAAGTGACTTCCCTACAGTCTTCAGTGATGAGCCTGGGCCAGTTCCTGTAACCTTGAACAGGGCTGTGAGCTTAGAAGCCCCCCTCCCCTTAGAAATTATTAATAGATTTTGAACAAAGGACCCACATTTCATTTAGTGCTGGGCCCCACAAGTTATGAGGCCAGTCCTGCAGTGGGAGTTGGGCTTCATTCCAAACCCAGGGCCCTGTTGCCTTTTCCAGCCTTTTTTTTTTCTAAATTGCACATCTGTCACCTCCCTGTTTAGCCCCCCAAAATGACACCTCCTTACCTGTAGGATGAAGCGTCTTATCTCTCACGGCAGGGATTCTTAACGCTGCTGTGCACACCCGGAAGAGGGAAAGTGATGGAGGGTCACTGATGCCCTGGGCCATCTGTCCAGAGCAATAAAGTCGGAATTCTGCAGGCCAGGCCCCAGCATTGCCCGGTGCAGAAGTGTTCCAGATGATGATAATGAGCAGGCCGTCTAGAGCACCCATGGTGGAGGCATTGGCATAGTTTCTGGTGTTCAGTGGGTATTAACTAAATATCCTCCAATTTTTTTAGAGCCATGAACTGACTAGAGGGCTCAAGTTGAACTTTGAATTGTGAACAAGGAGAGAAACACTTTGGGCTCTACGCTTGAGTCAGAAAAGGGGCTCTGGGCTTATCAGGCAATAGGGGAAGCGACCTGGGTTGGCTGGAGAAGGTGATGGTTCAGAGGGAAAGGCAGGTAAATAGTGGGAAGGACCTGGAAATTAGGAACATCATCCTGAACTGAATATTTGGTTCACCTTTGTGTGAAATAGCACCTGATTCTATTCAGGCAACTCTTCTCCCCATTACCAGTTCTAGGGCTTAAAAAAAATTAATTTATTTTAATTGGAGGCTAATTACTTTATAATATTGTAATGGTTTTTGCCATACGTTGACATGAATCAGCCATGGTGTACGTGTGTTCCCCATCCTGAACCCCCCTCCCACCTCCCTGCCCATCCCATCCCTCAGGGTCATCCCAGTGCACCAGCCCTGAGTGCCCTGTCTCATGCATCAAACCTGCATTGGTGATCTATTTAACATATGGTAATAAACATGTTTCAATGCTATTCTCTCAAATCATCCCACCCTTGCCCTTTCCCACAGAGCCCAAATGACTGTTCTTTATATCTGTGTCTCTTTTGCTATCTTGCATATAGGGTCATTGTTACCATCTTTCTAAATTCCTTATATATGTGTTAATACACTGTATTGGTGCTTTTCTTTCTGGCTTACTTCATTCTGTATAGTAGGCTCCAGTTTCATCCACCTCATTAGAACTGATCCAAATACATTATTTTTAAATAGCTGAGTAATATTCCATTGTGTATATGTACCACGGCTTTCTTATCTATTCATCTACTGATGGACATCTAGGTTGCTTCCATGTCCTAGCTATTATAAACAGTGCTGTGATGAACACTGGGGTACACGTGTCTCTTTCAACTTTGGTTTCCTCGGTGTATATGCCCAGCAGTGGGATTATGGCAGTTCTATTTCCAGTTTTTAAGGAATATCCACATTGTTCTCCATAGTGGCTCTACTAGTTTGCATTCCCACCAACAGTGTAAGAGGGTTCCCTCTTCTCCACACCCTCTCTAGCATTTATTGTTTGTAGACTTTTTGATAGCAGCCATTCTGACCTGCGTGAGATGGTACCTCATTGTGGTTTTNCATGACTGTCTCCAGCCAAACCTACAGGAGAGGAAACTGACCCCCTCCCTTCTTGCTATGTGAGAAAACCCCTGACTCCATCTGTCTGACCAAGCGTTAGGGGCCTGACAGCCAATCACCGAGGCCTTCCTAAGAAAATGACTTCACCATCAGCGCCACAGTCAACAGCCAGCCATGAGTTCTCAGCAGGCATCCCGCACACCTGGAAACTTGGGGAAGTGAAGAAACAAAAGCTGCAACTTACTGTCAAGTGCAGTGACATTCTCAGCTTACTGCAACCATTCACAAAGCTGGTGCAACGAGGTATTTGGTGGTGGTGGTTTAGTCGCTAAGTCGTGTTCGACTCTTGCGATCCCATGGACTGTAGCCTGCCAGACTCATCTGTCCATGGGATTTCCCAGACAAGAATACTGAAGTGGGTTGCCATTTCCTTCCTCGGGGACTATTCCCAACCCAGGAGTCAAACCTGGGTCTCCTGCCTTGCAGGCAGATGATTTACCAACTGAGCTATGAGGGAGCCTGGGTATTTGGCAGACACTCTCAACTATAGATGGGTACTTGCCATCTGCCTCTACAAGGATGAAGTCAGAAGCTGCGGTGCTCACTGGCTCTCAACAACCCCTGAAAGGAGTTCAGGGTGGAGACTGGCTATGGGGCATTCTGTGCTCTGGGAAAAATTGGTAGAACAGGCTTTCAGATGGCTAGAAATTTTTGGGAGAAGATTGCTGCTGCTGCTAAGTCACTTCAGTCGTGTCTGATGAGCCAAATTCTTGCATCTCGTCATATCTGGAAAACCATTAAAATCATAAATGGTGACAATTGCTTCTCATGACTAGCAGTAACCTTCAGGAGACTAGTGGCAAACTAGTGCAAAAATGAGAAAGAAGATGCTCTGCCCCTGCCTATTATGGGATGGTGAAGATATACCAAATAAGATGCTAGACACTCATTAAGTCCTCCACCTGCGGCAGGAAAGTAGGAGGTGGCACAGCCGTGCAGGCTTAACAAAGCAAGTGCCTTGTTAAACGACCAAAAAGGCGTCTGCTGCAACCTGGCTGCAGAAACACGGAAGCTGGGAAGGCATACATCTGGGAGCAGGAGGTTCACGATGCAAGCACTAGCTCTGTGGTTTGGGGCGGGCCGCTTAACCTCACTGTGCCTCCGTTCCCCCTCTTTAGTGTGGTCATGGGGTCCAGACGACCTGTAGCACCCCCTGTTCCTCTGGAGTACCACCCTGCTCCTCCCCACCTCTGACTTTCAACAGTTTTGCCCGGTTCATCTATTTATTATAACATATTTTATTTATTAATGTTTTGGAGGCAGAAAAGGCATAGAAACTAGGGTTTGTTGAGGGGCAAACTCATGTTTTTTGTATGGGTTCAAGAAAACACAATGCAGTGGAAAGTTTTATCATAGAAAAAGAAAAATAAAGATTTTCTTTATCCTATTTGTAACAGATATTTCCTCATATTTAGCAACAAGATAAAGTGAGAATGTGGGCTGACTGCAGGGTCAGGCAATCTGGCTTATAATAGCCATCTGATGTTGGGCAAGTTTATTCACTTATTCAGTGAATACATATATTCATAGGCTTGGGCTAGGCAACGGCCAAGACACTGGAAAGTCAGTTGTGAGCAAAATGGTGAGTTCCTGCCATCCTAGTGCATAAAGACTAGAGAGAGAAAGATGCTAATCAGATAACCACAGATATACCTACACACCATGAGAGGAGCTCTGAAAGGAAGGATGGGTCACTATGATGAAAGTGATAAACAAAAGGCAAGATCTGCAAGATTTGAAAAGGTCTCCCTGAGGAGTGATGCTGAGCTGAGATATAAGTTGGTGTGGGTGACAGTCAGGAAAGGAGTGGAGCAGAGGGACAGCATTTCAGGGAAAGAACCAGCACGTGCAAAGGCCTTGGGGTGAAAAGGAAGTCAGCACAGCCTAGAACTAGCTCGGGGTGTCATTTACTCTTCTGCTTAGAAACAAATGAATATATAAACATGCCCCTAGGGCACTGTGAAGATCAAATGAAACACCCTGTGAGGAAGTGCCCATCAAGTGCGTCCTCTTTCCAGTCTTGAGAAAACCAGGCAGGGAGAACTCTGAAGTTCTCATCCCAGTGATGGAGGCCAAGGGGAACTGGGTTATAGATCCCAGGAAAGCGGCTACTTCATGCTGCCTCTTTATTGCATGTGGGTCACGTGTCTTTGCCTTTAATCTGTTTATTGCCCTGGTCTCATGCTGAAGGTCACGGCTAGGCCTTATTTCTTAGGGCCCTATCTGCTTTAAGTCATGCAGGCTCCTGGCCCTACATTTCTGCAAATAGTTCTCTCCAACTTTGGGACTTGCCCCAACTCCTGGGGTCTTAGCTGTGCAAGGCTGCCCTCTGCTGGCCACAGCTAGCAGTCTGTGGCTGCTCTAAGGCGGGGGCTGGACACCAGGCTCATCTTTCAATTTGTGAATGGAGCTGGGTCTCCATTCACACTGGCTGTTCAGCCTGCATCCCTTCCTCTCTTCTCTGTCCCCTTCACCCACCAAATGGGTACATGACGCCCCGCCCCCCAGCACTGCCCGTCCATGATCTTACTGGGATGTGCACAGCACAGAGAGTCAGGAGCTTGAAGGTGGTCAAGTGACTTCCCTACAGTCTTCAGTGATGAGCCTGGGCCAGTTCCTGTAACCTTGAACAGGGCTGTGAGCTTAGAAGCCCCCCTCCCCTTAGAAATTATTAATAGATTTTGAACAAAGGACCCACATTTCATTTAGTGCTGGGCCCCACAAGTTATGAGGCCAGTCCTGCAGTGGGAGTTGGGCTTCATTCCAAACCCAGGGCCCTGTTGCCTTTTCCAGCCTTTTTTTTTTCTAAATTGCACATCTGTCACCTCCCTGTTTAGCCCCCCAAAATGACACCTCCTTACCTGTAGGATGAAGCGTCTTATCTCTCACGGCAGGGATTCTTAACGCTGCTGTGCACACCCGGAAGAGGGAAAGTGATGGAGGGTCACTGATGCCCTGGGCCATCTGTCCAGAGCAATAAAGTCGGAATTCTGCAGGCCAGGCCCCAGCATTGCCCGGTGCAGAAGTGTTCCAGATGATGATAATGAGCAGGCCGTCTAGAGCACCCATGGTGGAGGCATTGGCATAGTTTCTGGTGTTCAGTGGGTATTAACTAAATATCCTCCAATTTTTTTAGAGCCATGAACTGACTAGAGGGCTCAAGTTGAACTTTGAATTGTGAACAAGGAGAGAAACACTTTGGGCTCTACGCTTGAGTCAGAAAAGGGGCTCTGGGCTTATCAGGCAATAGGGGAAGCGACCTGGGTTGGCTGGAGAAGGTGATGGTTCAGAGGGAAAGGCAGGTAAATAGTGGGAAGGACCTGGAAATTAGGAACATCATCCTGAACTGAATATTTGGTTCACCTTTGTGTGAAATAGCACCTGATTCTATTCAGGCAACTCTTCTCCCCATTACCAGTTCTAGGGCTTAAAAAAAATTAATTTATTTTAATTGGAGGCTAATTACTTTATAATATTGTAATGGTTTTTGCCATACGTTGACATGAATCAGCCATGGTGTACGTGTGTTCCCCATCCTGAACCCCCCTCCCACCTCCCTGCCCATCCCATCCCTCAGGGTCATCCCAGTGCACCAGCCCTGAGTGCCCTGTCTCATGCATCAAACCTGCATTGGTGATCTATTTAACATATGGTAATAAACATGTTTCAATGCTATTCTCTCAAATCATCCCACCCTTGCCCTTTCCCACAGAGCCCAAATGACTGTTCTTTATATCTGTGTCTCTTTTGCTATCTTGCATATAGGGTCATTGTTACCATCTTTCTAAATTCCTTATATATGTGTTAATACACTGTATTGGTGCNTTCTAAATTGCACATCTGTCACCTCCCTGTTTAGCCCCCCAAAATGACACCTCCTTACCTGTAGGATGAAGTGTCTTATCTCTCATGGCAGGGATTCTTAACGCTGCTGTGCACACCCGGAAGAGGGAAAGTGATGGAGGGTCACTGATGCCCTGGGCCATCTGTCCAGAGCAATAAAGTCGGAATTCTGCAGGCCAGGCCCCAGCATTGCCCGGTGCAGAAGTGTTCCAGATGATGATAATGAGCAGGCCGTCTAGAGCACCCGTGGTGGAGGCATTGGCATAGTTTCTGGTGTTCAGTGGGTATTAACTAAATATCCTCCAATTTTTTTAGAGCCATGAACTGACTAGAGGGCTCAAGTTGAACTTTGAATTGTGAACAAGGAGAGAAACACTTTGGGCTCTACGCTTGAGTCAGAAAAGGGGCTCTGGGCTTATCAGGCAATAGGGGAAGCGACCTGGGTTGGCTGGAGAAGGTGATGGTTCAGAGGGAAAGGCAGGTAAATAGTGGGAAGGACCTAGAAATTAGGAACATCATCCTGAACTGAATATTTGGTTCACCTTTGTGTGAAATAGCACCTGATTCTATTCAGGCAACTCTTCTCCCCATTACCAGTTCTAGGGCTTAAAAAAATTTAATTTATTTTAATTGGAGGCTAATTACTTTATAATATTGTAATGGTTTTTGCCATACGTTGACATGAATCAGNTGTGAAATAGCACCTGATTCTATTCAGGCAACTCTTCTCCCCATTACCAGTTCTAGGGCTTAAAAAAATTAATTTATTTTAATTGGAGGCTAATTACTTTATAATATTGTAGTGGTTTTTGCCATACGTTGACATGAATCAGCCATGGTGTACGTGTGTTCCCCATCCTGAACCCCCCTCCCACCTCCCTGCCCATCCCATCCCTCAGGGTCATCCCAGTGCACCAGCCCTGAGTGCCCTGTCTCATGCATCAAACCTGCATTGGTGATCTATTTAACATATGGTAATAAACATGTTTCAATGCTATTCTCTCAAATCATCCCACCCTTGCCCTTTCCCACAGAGCCCAAATGACTGTTCTTTATATCTGTGTCTCTTTTGCTATCTTGCATATAGGGTCATTGTTACCATCTTTCTAAATTCCTTATATATGTGTTAATACACTGTATTGGTGCTTTTCTTTCTGGCTTACTTCATTCTGTATAGTAGGCTCCAGTTTCATCCACCTCATTAGAACTGATCCAAATACATTATTTTTAAATAGCTGAGTAATATTCCATTGTGTATATGTACCACGGCTTTCTTATCTATTCATCTACTGATGGACATCTAGGTTGCTTCCATGTCCTAGCTATTATAAACAGTGCTGTGATGAACACTGGGGTACACGTGTCTNTTGTTTTCTTAATTTCTCTGTTTTCTCATTGTTAGTGTATAGGAAAGCAAGGAATTTCTGTGTGTTAATTTTATATCCTGCGACCTTACTATATTCATTGATTAGCTCTAGTAATTTTCTGGTGGTGTCTTTAGGGTTTTCTATGTAGAGGATCATGTCATCTGCAAACAGTGAGAATTTTACTTCTGCTTTTCCAATCTGGATTCCTTTTATTTCTTTTTATTCTCTGATTGCTTTGGCTAAAACTTCCAAAAGTATGTTGAATAGTAGTGGTGAGAATGGGCACCCTTGTCTTATTCCTGACTTTAGGGGAAATGCTTTCAATTTTTCACCATTGAGGATAATGTTTGCTGTGGGATTATCAAATATGGCTTTTATTATGTTGAGGTATGTTCCTTCTATGCTTGCTTTCTGGAGGTTTTTTTTTTTTAATGATAAATGGATGTTGAATTTTGTCAAAGGCTTTCTCTGTATCTATTGAGATAATCATATGGTTTTTATCTTTCAATTTGTTAATGTGGTGTATTACATTGATTGATTTGCGAATATTGAAGAATCCTTGCATCCCTAGGATAAAGCCTACTTGGTCATGATGTATGATCTTTTAAATATTTTGTTGGCTCTTGTTTGCTAGAATTTTGTTGTGGATTTTTGCATCTATGTTCATCAGTGATGTTGGCCTATAGTTTTCTTTTTTTGTGGCATTTTTGTCTGGTTTTGGTATTAGGGTGATGGTGGCCTCATAGAATGAGTTTTGCTGTTTACCTTCCTCTGCAATTTTCTGGAAGAGTTTGAGTAGGATAGGTGTTAACTCTTTTCTAAATTTTTGGTAGAATTCACCTGTGAACCCATCTGGTCATGGGCTTTTGTTTGTTGGAAGATTTTTTTTATTACAGTTTCGATATCCATACTTGTGATGGGTATGTTAAGATTTTCTTTTTCTTTCTAGTTCAGTTTTGGAAGCTTATGCTTTTCTAAGAATTTGTCCATTTCTTCCAAGTTGTACATTTTATTGTCATACAGTTACTAATAGTAGGATCTTATGATCCTTTGTATTCTGCTGTAGTCTGTTGTGATTTCTCCATTTTCATTTCTAATTTTGTTGATTTGATTCTTCTCCTTTTTTTTTCTTGATGAGTCTGGCTAATGGCTTGTCTATTTTATTTATCTTCTCAAAGAACCAGCTTTTAGTTTTGTTGATTTTTGCTATAATCTCCTTTGTTTCTTTTTCATTTTTTTCTGCCCTAATTTTTATAATTTCTTTCCTTCTACTAACCTTAGGGTTCTTCATTTCTTCTTTTTCTAGTTGCTTTAGCTGTAAAATTAGGTTATTTATTTGATTTTCCTCTTGTTTCTTGAGGTAAACTTGTATTGCTATGAACCTTCCTCTTAGCACTGCTTTTACTGAATCCCATAGGTTTTGGGTTGTTGTGTTTTCATTTTCATTCATTTCTATGAATAGTTTCTTTTTGGATTTCTTCTGTGATTTGTTGGTTATTCAGAAGCATGTTGTTTAGCCTCCATATGTTTGTATTTTTAATAGTTTTTTTTTGCCTGTAGTTGACATCTAATCTTACTGCATTGTGATCAGAAAAGATGCTTGAAATGATTTCAATTTTTTAAATTTACCAAGGCTATATTTATGGCCCAGGATGTGATCTGCCCTGGAGAATGTTCTGAGTGCACTTGAGAAAAAGGTGAAATTCATTATTTTGGGGTGAAATGCCCTATAGATATCAATTAGGTCTAACTGGTCCATTGTATCACCTAAAGTTTGTGTTTCCTCACTAATTTTGTGTTTGGTTGATCTATTCATAGGTGTGAATGTGTATTAAAATTTCCCACTATTATTGTGTTACTGTTAATTTCCCCTTTCATACTTGTTAGCATTTGCCTTACATATTGTGGAAGGAAATGGTAACCCACTCCAGTATTCTTGCCTGGAAAATCCCATGGAAGGAAAGCCTGGTAGCTACAGTCCATGGGGTCACAAAGAGTCAGACATGACTGAGCGACTTCACTTCACTTCACTTCACTTATGTTGGGTGCATATATATTTATAATTGTTATAGCTTCTTCTCAGATTGATCCTTTAATCATTATGTAGTGTCCTTCTTTGTCTCTTTTCATGGCCTTTATTTCAAAGTCTATTTTATCTGATATGAATATTGCTACTCCTGCTTTCTTTTGGTCTCCATTTGCATGAAATACCTTTTTCCAGCCCTTCACTTTCAGTCTGTATGCATCCCTTGGTTTGAAGTGGGTCTTGTGTAGACAGCATATAGAAGGGTCTTGTTTTTTGTTTTTTTTTTAATCCATTCAGCCAATCTTCATCTTTTGGTTGGGGCATTCAGCCCATTTACATCTAAGGTAATATTGATAAGTATGCTCCTGTTGCCATTTACTTTGTTGTTTTGGGTTCGAGTTTATACACCTTTTCTGTGTTTCTTGTCTAGAGAATAGTCTTTAGCATCTGTTGAAGAGCTGGTTTGGTGGTGCTGAATTCTCTCAAGTTTTGCTTGTCTGTAAAGCTTCTGATTTCTCCTTCATATCTGAATGAGATCTTTGCTGGGTACAGTAATCTGGGTTATAGGTTTTTCTCTTTCATCACTTTAAGTATGTCTTGCCATTCCCTTCTGGCCTGAAGAGTTTCTATCGAAAGATCAGCTGTTATCCCTATGGGGATCCCCTTGTGTGTTGTTGCTTTTCCCTTGCCTTTTTTTTTTTTTTAATATTTGTTCTTTGTGTTTGACCTTTGATAATTTGATTAATATATATCTTGGGGTGTTTTGCCTTGGGTTTATCCTGTTTGGGACTCTCTGGGTTTCTTGGACTTGGGTGGTTAGTTCCTTCCCCATTTTAGGGAAGTCAACTATTATCTCAAGTATTTTCTCATGCCCTTTCTTTTTGTCTTCTTCTTCTGGGACTCCTATGATTTGAATGTTGGGGCATTTAACATTGTCCTAGATGTCTCTGAGGTTGTCCTCATTTCTTTTAATTCTTTTTTCTTCTCTGCCTCATTTATTTCCACAATTCTGTCTTCCACCTCACTTATTCTATACTCCGCCTCAGTTATTCTACTGTTGGTTCCCTCCAGAGTGCTTTTGGTCTCAGTTATTACATTATTCATTACTGACTGACTCTTTTTTAAAAAAATTTTCTTCTTCTATATCCTTGTTAAACATTTCTTGCATATTCTCAACCCTCGTCTCTAGCCTATCTGTAACTCCATTTTGTTTTCAAGATTTGGATCATCTTTACTATCATTATTCTGAATTCTTTTTCAGGTAGACTCACTATCTCCTCTTTGGTTTGGATTGGTGGGCATTTATCTTGCTCTTTTACCTTCTGATTATTTCTCTGCTTTTTCATTTTGTTTAGATT
>SJYW01005968.1:418217-473821 GCA_006410735.1 Raphicerus campestris | reverse complement strand
GGTGAAATTCATTATTTTGGGGTGAAATGCCCTATAGATATCAATTAGGTCTAACTGGTCCATTGTATCACCTAAAGTTTGTGTTTCCTCACTAATTTTGTGTTTGGTTGATCTATTCATAGGTGTGAATGTGTATTAAAATTTCCCACTATTATTGTGTTACTGTTAATTTCCCCTTTCATACTTGTTAGCATTTGCCTTACATATTGTGGAAGGAAATGGTAACCCACTCCAGTATTCTTGCCTGGAAAATCCCATGGAAGGAAAGCCTGGTAGCTACAGTCCATGGGGTCACAAAGAGTCAGACATGACTGAGCAACTTCACTTCACTTCACTTCACTTATGTTGGGTGCATATATATTTATAATTGTTATAGCTTCTTCTCAGATTGATCCTTTAATCATTATGTAGTGTCCTTCTTTGTCTCTTTTCATGGCCTTTATTTCAAAGTCTATTTTATCTGATATGAATATTGCTACTCCTGCTTTCTTTTGGTCTCCATTTGCATGAAATACCTTTTTCCAGCCCTTCACTTTCAGTCTGTATGCATCCCTTGGTTTGAAGTGGGTCTTGTGTAGACAGCATATAGAAGGGTCTTGTTTTTTGTTTTTTTTTTAATCCATTCAGCCAATCTTCATCTTTTGGTTGGGGCATTCAGCCCATTTACATCTAAGGTAATATTGATAAGTATGCTCCTGTTGCCATTTACTTTGTTGTTTTGGGTTCGAGTTTATACACCTTTTCTGTGTTTCTTGTCTAGAGAATAGTCTTTAGCATCTGTTGAAGAGCTGGTTTGGTGGTGCTGAATTCTCTCAAGTTTTGCTTGTCTGTAAAGCTTTTGATTTCTCCTTCATATCTGAATGAGATCCTTGCTGGGTACAGTAATCTGGGTTATAGGTTTTTCTCTTTCATCACTTTAAGTATGTCTTGCCATTCCCTTCTGGCCTGAAGAGTTTCTATCGAAAGATCAGCTGTTATCCCTATGGGGATCCCCTTGTGTGTTGTTGCTTTTCCCTTGCCTTTTTTTTTTTTTTAATATTTGTTCTTTGTGTTTGACCTTTGATAATTTGATTAATATATATCTTGGGGTGTTTTGCCTTGGGTTTATCCTGTTTGGGACTCTCTGGGTTTCTTGGACTTGGGTGGTTAGTTCCTTCCCCATTTTAGGGAAGTCAACTATTATCTCAAGTATTTTCTCATGCCCTTTCTTTTTGTCTTCTTCTTCTGGGACTCCTATGATTTGAATGTTGGGGCATTTAACATTGTCCTAGATGTCTCTGAGGTTGTCCTCATTTCTTTTAATTCTTTTTTCTTCTCTGCCTCATTTATTTCCACAATTATGTCTTCCACCTCACTTATTCTATACTCCGCCTCAGTTATTCTACTGTTGGTTCCCTCCAGAGTGCTTTTGGTCTCAGTTATTACATTATTCATTACTGACTGACTCTTTTTTAAAAAAATTTTCTTCTTCTATATCCTTGTTAAACATTTCTTGCATATTCTCAACCCTCGTCTCTAGCCTATCTGTAACTCCATTTTGTTTTCAAGATTTGGATCATCTTTACTATCATTATTCTGAATTCTTTTTCAGGTAGACTCACTATCTCCTCTTTGGTTTGGATTGGTGGGCATTTATCTTGCTCTTTTACCTTCTGATTATTTCTCTGCTTTTTCATTTTGTTTAGATTGCTGTGTTTGGCGTGGCCTTTCTGTAGGCTGGAAGTTTGTGGCTCCTCTTCATTGTGAGGGTTGCTCCCTGTGGGTGGGGTTGGACTAGTGGGTTGCCAAGGTTTCATGGTTAGGGAAGTTTGAGTCTGTTCTGGTAGGTGGAGCTGGATCTCTTCTCTCTGAAGTGCAATGAAGTGTCCAGTAGTGAGTTTTGGGATGTCTGTGGGTTTGGTGTGACTTTGGGCAGCCTATATTTTAATGCTCAGTGCTGTGTCTCTACATTGCTGGAGAATTAGCATGGCATGTCTTGCTCTGGAACTTGTTGGCTTTTGGGTGGAGCTTGGTTTCAGTGTATAGTTATGGAGGTTTTTGAATGAGCTCTTGTCGATTAATGTTCCATGGAATCAGGAGTTTTCTGGTGTTATCAAGTTTTGGATTTAAGCCTCCTGCCTCTGGCTTTCAGTCTGATTCTTACAGTAGCCTCAAGACTTCTCTATCCATACAGCACAGATGATAAAACATCTAGGTTAATGATGAAAAGATTCTCCACAGTGAGGGACACCCAGAGAGGTTCACATGTAACACAGAGTTACATGGAGAAGAGAAGAGGGAGGAGGGAGATAGGGGTGACCAGGAGGAGAAGAGGGAGAATCAAAAGGGAAGAGACCAATCCAGCCAGTAATCAGTTCTGTAAGTGTTCTCCACAGCCTGGAGCACCCAGAGAGATTCACAGAGTTAAGCAGAGAAGAGAAGGGGGAGGAAGGACATACAGGTGACTTGGGGGAGAAAAGGGAGAGTCAAAAGGGGAGAAAGCAATCAAACCAGTAATTACACCCCTAAGTGAAAATGGATACTGAAGATTAGATTCTTAAAGGTACAAAATTGATAACAAATACCAAGAAGCAAAGATTAAAAATCTAGAGTAGAGGTTAGACTCTCAAAAATACAACATTAAAAATACAAAACATCCAGCCTGGAGAGAGAGGAGACACAGACGCTCAGGGAGCATTGGTCTCCAGGTCTCAGGGAGCCAGCACCAGAGTCTATCTCCCTTTAGCCCAGTCGATGTCCTGAGAATTGTTCTTCTCATCAGGCCACTGCAGATCTTTGAGACTGACTCCTGGGGTCTGTGTTCTCTCTGAGCCCAGGTTTCCAGGGCACATGGCATCCCACTGTCCACTGTTGGCTGCCCATTTCCTTTCTGCGAGGCACTGCTCTGGGCACACAGCCTGGAAGGTGACTGTTTCCAGGTCAGCCAGTCAGCAATTTTTAGAACTGCAGGCTGTGGGACATGGAAACATTTGTGTGTGTGTATGTGTGTGTGTATGTATTTTCATTAAAATTTTATTTTTACTTAAATGGTTGCAAGAAAATGTAAAACCTACTGCACACTTTCAGAAATAGATGGGTAGTAGGTAGCCAAATTTTACTACGCTGGTTATGAAATGAAACTGACAACAAGAAGAAATATGCCACACATCTTTTTGCCGATTTTAGGTGCTGGGCATTTCCCCAGGGATCCCATGGCAGTGCTGGCTCCCTTAAGGCTTTGTATGCTGATAACACAGACTCTTCTTGAGGGCTGGGCTCTTCTGTGACAAAGACACATCCTACTGACTTTGTGATTGCCTGGAACATTTCTCTCCCCGTGGTCGCCAGCTGGATGGTGTTACACCAGATCCCGCAGTTAAGTTATACAACGGACTACATCCAGACTGAAAGACAGCAAAGCCCAGGGTAACTCCATCACACCCATGTTTAGCACAGAATGAGAAATTCAGTGTTAAGCCTGAAAGGCAGGATGTGGGGGTGCAAGGCAAAGCAGGTTAACAGAGTTGAGAGAGGAGGGTTTTCCAGGGTTTGTCCCTGGGGAGTTGGTGTTCCAGGGCTCTCTTCTGGAAGCCTTTCTTCAGTCACATTTTGGAAATTCACGTTGGATGTCAGCAGATTCAAAGTTTCAAGAAATACTGGAGAAATCTGTGCACGTTACTTAGTTCAGTGTTTTCCCAGCTTAATCACGGAACATTTTTTTGGTTTGAATAGCAGCTATTTTTATCCACCCTTTAGAAAACACCTGCTTAGACAGTATATTGTTTCATTCTTCTAGCTGCAACAGAATTATCCCTTATATAGGAGGGCCACGGTGTGGACCTTCGCCAATGTATATGTGAGCTCTTAGGCTAGTCCACTAATGGGAGTGATGACAGGTGTCACAAGGCAGCTTGAACTTACATCTGACATGACACTGCTAAAAAGGGTTGCACACTTACAAGTGGGGCTACTTAGTTTATTTTAGGGAGTGCATACCTGCAACACGCCAGGACTTGTGCCAGGTGCCAGACACATGGCAAGGAGTTTGAGGACATTATGTGTATTAAAGGCATGTGTAAAACGTTGCAGATCACAAAAGAGGAAGGGTATCTCTCCTTGAGAGAACTGAGGCTAGCATGTCCCCTCCCCCCCCTTGAAAAGGAACAGTTGAATTGGGTCTTAAAGGTTGAATAGAAGGTTACCAGGCTGAGATGTAGGTTGGGTTGGGGACAGATTTCAGGGGCCAAGACAGAGACATGTGTTGGTTGAGGGGCGTTGGGGTAAGATTCAGAGCCCACTCTTACATGTGGGTTCATTCTTCCACACCCAGCAATCCTCCGACAGCAGCTGGGGGTCCTGCAGTTCAAGTCACCTCTAACACCATCTACTCAGAGACAGCATCTCACTCCTCAGGCTCAGGGCTCTGTGTCAGCTCCAATCACAGTCCAGGTGTTACATGTGCTCCTGCCCTAGCAGCTATAATTCAGAAGTTTCAACCACCCTCTCTTTGGGTTTGATTAATTTGCTGGAGTGGCTCAGAGAACTCAGGAAAATATTTTACTTACCAACTAGATGACATCCAGATGGAAAAGCTGCACGGGGCAGGGTGGGGGAAGAGGTGTGGGTGCACCACTCTCCCTGACGTGACTGTCTTCACCAGCCTGAATGCCTTCTGAGGCCCTGCGTTTTGGGTTTTTATGGCGGCTTCATTACTGAGGCGTGGTTGATTAAACCACTGGCCCCTGGCACCAGAGTCAACCTCCAGCCTCTCCTGCCCCCTGGAAGTGTAGGGGGTGGAACTGAGATTTCCAACCCTCCAATCACAGGGCTGTTTCCCCTGGCAACCAGCCCTATCCTTAGCTGATTTCCCCAAATCACCTCATTAAGGTAACCCTAGGTGTGGTTTGTTCCGGCTATCAAGACACCTTTATAGTTTGCATCACTTAGGAAATCCAAAGGGTCTCAGGATCTCTGAGCCAGAAATGGGGCAAAGACCAAGTATGTGTTTCTTCTTATAAATCCAAGTACAAAGGGCTTCTATCTACAAAGGGCTGATGAACTTGGAAAGGAGGCACTCAGACTCTGCTCTACACTTTCCCTACAGAGAGTCCCCAGGGCAATTTGGCAATCATCTAATTAAAAAACTAATTCTCAGATGGGGAGAGGGGTGGAACGAGAACAGAGCTACCACAAAGCGAGTGCCGCCACGTGTTAACTGAGGTGTGGACACAGGTGCTCACCGTGCAAATTCCTTTAGCCGTGTCATAAGTTTTTAAATCTTCATAATAAAATGTTTGGTTGAGTGGACTCAGTTCAAATTCATGATTTCCCTCTTCCCTTTGCAATGCTCAGTTTTCTTAAGGTTCTCTTTGATTACTGAAGTTGCCAGCACCAGAGCAATCTCATTTTTCTTGCTTATGAAAACAAAAATGCTAATTTCATGAAAGCAAGTTAACCCTCAATATGCTAGCTTTGATTTCTTTTAAAAAGCTGATTATAAAATGATAAGCCAGGCACCCAGAAATAGCCCGAATGAGTTAGTGAGGTCTGGAGAAGGGAGGGTTCAGAGCTTTTGGGACAAAGGGCAGATGCAGGCAGAGAGGAAGGTGAGCTGTCAGTCCAAAATCAAGGTGTCCTGGGGTTGTTCCTTTTTGGAGGCTGTGAGGACCTTGCCCTTTAGCCCAAGAGGCTGAGCGTGAAGAGTCCTCATTCACTCTTCACTTTAAATCAATTTGCTTGAACATTTAAATCAATTTATTTCTTATTAAGATGCACTTCAGTAAGAAAAGACTTACTTCCCTGGTGGCTCAGAGGTTAAAGCGTCTGCCTCCAATACGGGAGACCTGGGTTCAATCCCTGGGTTGGGAAGATCCCCTGGAGAAGGAAATGGCAACCCACTCCAGTATTCTTGCCTGGAGAATCCCATGGATGGAGGAGCCTGGTAGGCTACAGTCCACGGGGTCACAAAGAGTCGGACAAGACTGAGCGACTTCAGCTTCACCTTCACCTTCAGTAAGAAATCTTTCAACTCAAGCCATAGAAGGATGGCCTCTCCCGCAGCTCCTGGTGTAGCTGGTACTCCTTGGTTTGTAGACACATCACTCCAGTCTTGGCCTGTATTATCACAGGATGCTGTGTCTGTGTCCCTCTCTGTGTCTCTTCTTCAAAGGGCCCCAGTCACTGGATTAGGGCCCATCGCAACCCAGCATTACCTCATCTTAACTTGATGACATCTGCAAAGACTCTGCTTGCCAGTAAGGTCACACTCTGAAGTCCTGGGGCAGGATTTCAACATATCTCATGAGAGGACACAACTCATCCACAAAAGAAAGGGACAGGGAAAAAGGGTTTTGGGAGGGATGTTTGGTTGGTCACCAGACGTGCTGCGTGGAGATACTGCATCAGGATGATGGGGAAGTCAGAAGAACAGAGCAGCCAGCCTGGAGTTGGCCGATGTGGAATGGATAAATTACACATCCCCAGAACTGCTTAACTCCGGACTTTTTTACGAGGTCATTAAATATTCTTACTGTTAAGTCCATTTTTACTCATTGCTTGCAACAGAAACTATTCTGATTTTTTTTTAATTGAAATAAAATATTTGACCGTAGGTACTTGAATATAATCCTTGGTTTTGGACCTAAGCATTAAATGCTTTCCTTCTTATCACTAAGAAGGAAAAACAGTCATGCTACTTCCTTTAGGATGGATGATAAATGAGAAACTCATTCTTTTTCCAAAATAGCAAACACGATTTCTTTTTAAGTACATGAAACTATGCCTAAAACCCTCCAAGAGTTCTTTTTAAATGTAATTTTACAGATATGCCTTGTTATTAGTAAAATCTCGTTACTGTCACAAGTTAAATTATACTTCAATGTATTTGTGTATTACAGAATGATCAATTCACAGGGTAATCTGTTGCGGGAGTAGAAAAGTAGGCCCAGATGGAAAGAATGAATTTCCATGAAAATAGAGATATATGAACTAAATAAAATACTAGTTTTTAATAAATAATCTTATTGAATGACTTATCCTTCTGGTAAAATATTTACCATACTCTTTAAAAGCTTTTTAATCAACCGAAGCACACAGGAAGCTTTAAATGACTGGCTATCCTTTTGTGGCTTAAGAGTTGAAATGATTTCTTATTGAAGTGCATCTTAATAAGAAGCAAATTGATTTAAAGTGCTTCAAGTCCTTGTGGAGCGAGGGCTCTTCGTGCTCAGCTCCTTGGGCTGGAGGGCGAGCTCCTCATTTCATGGGGCCGGAAAGGTCATGCTCTACCCCGTGCTCTGATGTTCTGGGTAATTAAGACTCAATTCCTTTCAAATTACCTTAGGACTGGCCCTGGCCTGAGTGACTCAGAGTGCGAGTATTTTCCCTGCCACCTCATTTCTCTGTGTAGTGTTTTCCTGAGTTTAAAAAAGAATATAAAAAAATAAATGACTGGAGAACTGATTAAATACATGGACTCCCAGCCCCTGTCCCACATGTACTGGATCAGATTCTACAGATGAGGAGCCCAGGAATCTGCATGTTAATCCTCCAGGGACTTCTTGTGTTTAGACTAGTCTGATCCCCCAAAGCCATCAGCTGGCACCTGAGGGCCCTGGTTCTCATCCTTGAGGGGCCTCAGAGTCTCCTGGTGGTCACGTTACAACTCAGGCTGATTCGACCTGGTGCTCTGTGATGACCTAGCTAGGCAGGGTTGGGGTAGTGGTGGGAGAAAGGCTTGAGGAGGAGAGACACGTATACTTATGGCTGATTCACGCTGTTGTCCAGCAGAAACTAACACAGCACTGTAAAGCAACTATCCTCCAATTAAAAATAAATTAAAAAATAAATTGACCAAAGACATTAAAAACACAAACAAACAACAAAAGACCAACCAAAACCAAAAGCTCAGGTTGCCAGGCCCCAATCCCAGGGTCTGCTTTTGTGTCAAAAGAATTCTCGCCCAATTTACTNGTTTCCAGGGTTTGTCCCTGGGGAGTTGGTGTTCCAGGGCTCTCTTCTGGAAGCCTTTCTTCAGTCACATTTTGGAAATTCACGTTGGATGTCAGCAGATTCAAAGTTTCAAGAAATACTGGAGAAATCTGTGCACGTTGCTTAGTTCAGTGTTTTCCCAGCTTAATCACGGAACATTTTTTTGGTTTGAATAGCAGCTATTTTTATCCACCCTTTAGAAAACACCTGCTTAGACAGTATATTGTTTCATTCTTCTAGCTGCAACAGAATTATCCCTTATATAGGAGGGCCACGGTGTGGACCTTCGCCAATGTATATGTGAGCTCTTAGGCTAGTCCACTAATGGGAGTGATGACAGGTGTCACAAGGCAGCTTGAACTTACATCTGACATGACACTGCTAAAAAGGGTTGCACACTTACAAGTGGGGCTACTTAGTTTATTTTAGGGAGTGCATACCTGCAACACGCCAGGACTTGTGCCAGGTGCCAGACACATGGCAAGGAGTTTGAGGACATTATGTGTATTAAAGGCATGTGTAAAACGTTGCAGATCACAAAAGAGGAAGGGTATCTCTCCTTGAGAGAACTGAGGCTAGCATGTCCCCTCCCCCCCCTTGAAAAGGAACAGTTGAATTGGGTCTTAAAGGTTGAATAGAAGGTTACCAGGCTGAGATGTAGGTTGGGTTGGGGACAGATTTCAGGGGCCAAGACAGAGACATGTGTTGGTTGAGGGGCGTTGGGGTAAGATTCAGAGCCCACTCTTACATGTGGGTTCATTCTTCCACACCCAGCAATCCTCCGACAGCAGCTGGGGGTCCTGCAGTTCAAGTCACCTCTAACACCATCTACTCAGAGACAGCATCTCACTCCTCAGGCTCAGGGCTCTGTGTCAGCTCCAATCACAGTCCAGGTGTTACATGTGCTCCTGCCCTAGCAGCTATAATTCAGAAGTTTCAACCACCCTCTCTTTGGGTTTAATTTGCTGGAGTGGCTCAGAGAACTCAGGAAAATATTTTACTTACCAACTAGATGACATCCAGATGGAAAAGCTGCACGGGGCAGGGTGGGGGAAGAGGTGTGGGTGCACCACTCTCCCTGACGTGACTGTCTTCACCAGCCTGAATGCCTTCTGAGGCCCTGCGTTTTGGGTTTTTATGGCGGCTTCATTACTGAGGCGTGGTTGATTAAACCACTGGCCCCTGGCACCAGAGTCAACCTCCAGCCTCTCCTGCCCCCTGGAAGTGTAGGGGGTGGGACTGAGATTTCCAACCCTCCAATCACAGGGCGGTTTCCCCTGGCAACCAGCCCTATCCTTAGCTGATTTCCCCAAATCACCTCATTAAGGTAACCCTAGGTGTGGTTTGTTCCGGCTATCAAGACACCTTTATAGTTTGCATCACTTAGGAAATCCAAAGGGTCTCAGGATCTCTGAGCCAGAAATGGGGCAAAGACCAAGTATGTGTTTCTTCTTATAAATCCAAGTACAAAGGGCTTCTATCTACAAAGGGCTGATGAACTTGGAAAGGAGGCACTCAGACTCTGCTCTATACTTTCCCTACAGAGAGTCCCCAGGGCAATTTGGCAATCATCTAATTAAAAAACTAATTCTCAGATGGGGAGAGGGGTGGAACGAGAACAGAGCTACCACAAAGCGAGTGCCGCCACGTGTTAACTGAGGTGTGGACACAGGTGCTCACCGTGCAAATTCCTTTAGCCGTGTCATAAGTTTTTAAATCTTCATAATAAAATGTTTGGTTGAGTGGACTCAGTTCAAATTCATGATTTCCCTCTTCCCTTTGCAATGCTCAGTTTTCTTAAGGTTCTCTTTGATTACTGAAGTTGCCAGCACCAGAGCAATCTCATTTTTCTTGCTTATGAAAACAAAAATGCTAATTTCATGAAAGCAAGTTAACCCTCAATATGCTAGCTTTGATTTCTTTTAAAAAGCTGATTATAAAATGATAAGCCAGGCACCCAGAAATAGCCCGAATGAGTTAGTGAGGTCTGGAGAAGGGAGGGTTCAGAGCTTTTGGGACAAAGGGCAGATGCAGGCAGAGAGGAAGGTGAGCTGTCAGTCCAAAATCAAGGTGTCCTGGGGTTGTTCCTTTTTGGAGGCTGTGAGGACCTTGCCCTTTAGCCCAAGAGGCTGAGCGTGAAGAGTCCTCATTCACTCTTCACTTTAAATCAATTTGCTTGAACATTTAAATCAATTTATTTCTTATTAAGATGCACTTCAGTAAGAAAAGACTTACTTCCCTGGTGGCTCAGAGGTTAAAGCGTCTGCCTCCAATACGGGAGACCTGGGTTCAATCCCTGGGTTGGGAAGATCCCCTGGAGAAGGAAATGGCAACCCACTCCAGTATTCTTGCCTGGAGAATCCCATGGATGGAGGAGCCTGGTAGGCTACAGTCCACGGGGTCGCAAAGAGTCGGACAAGACTGAGCGACTTCAGCTTCACCTTCACCTTCAGTAAGAAATCATTTCAACTCAAGCCATAGAAGGATGGCCTCTCCCGCAGCTCCTGGTGTAGCTGGTACTCCTTGGTTTGTAGACACATCACTCCAGTCTTGGCCTGTATTATCACAGGATGCTGTGTCTGTGTCCCTCTCTGTGTCTCTTCTTCAAAGGGCCCCAGTCACTGGATTAGGGCCCATCGCAACCCAGCATTACCTCATCTTAACTTGATGACATCTGCAAAGACTCTGCTTGCCAGTAAGGTCACACTCTGAAGTCCTGGGGCAGGATTTCAACATATCTCATGAGAGGACACAACTCATCCACAAAAGAAAGGGACAGGGAAAAAGGGTTTTGGGAGGGATGTTTGGTTGGTCACCAGACGTGCTGCGTGGAGATACTGCATCAGGATGATGGGGAAGTCAGAAGAACAGAGCAGCCAGCCTGGAGTTGGCCGATGTGGAATGGATAAATTACACATCCCCAGAACTGCTTAACTCCGGACTTTTTTACGAGGTCATTAAATATTCTTACTGTTAAGTCCATTTTTACTCATTGCTTGCAACAGAAACTATTCTGATTTTTTTTTAATTGAAATAAAATATTTGACCGTAGGTACTTGAATATAATCCTTGGTTTTGGACCTAAGCATTAAATGCTTTCCTTCTTATCACTAAGAAGGAAAAACAGTCATGCTACTTCCTTTAGGATGGATGATAAATGAGAAACTCATTCTTTTTCCAAAATAGCAAACACGATTTCTTTTTAAGTACATGAAACTATGCCTAAAACCCTCCAAGAGTTCTTTTTAAATGTAATTTTACAGATATGCCTTGTTATTAGTAAAATCTCGTTACTGTCACAAGTTAAATTATACTTCAATGTATTTGTGTATTACAGAATGATCAATTCACAGGGTAATCTGTTGCGGGAGTAGAAAAGTAGGCCCAGATGGAAAGAATGAATTTCCATGAAAATAGAGATATATGAACTAAATAAAATACTAGTTTTTAATAAATAATCTTATTGAATGACTTATCCTTCTGGTAAAATATTTACCATACTCTTTAAAAGCTTTTTAATCAACCGAAGCACACAGGAAGCTTTAAATGACTGGCTATCCTTTTGTGGCTTAAGAGTTGAAATGATTTCTTATTGAAGTGCATCTTAATAAGAAGCAAATTGATTTAAAGTGCTTCAAGTCCTTGTGGAGCGAGGGCTCTTCGTGCTCAGCTCCTTGGGCTGGAGGGCGAGCTCCTCATTTCATGGGGCCGGAAAGGTCATGCTCTACCCCGTGCTCTGATGTTCTGGGTAATTAAGACTCAATTCCTTTCAAATTACCTTAGGACTGGCCCTGGCCTGAGTGACTCAGAGTGCGAGTATTTTCCCTGCCACCTCATTTCTCTGTGTAGTGTTTTCCTGAGTTTAAAAAAGAATATAAAAAAATAAATGACTGGAGAACTGATTAAATACATGGACTCCCAGCCCCTGTCCCACATGTACTGGATCAGATTCTACAGATGAGGAGCCCAGGAATCTGCATGTTAATCCTCCAGGGACTTCTTGTGTTTAGACTAGTCTGATCCCCCAAAGCCATCAGCTGGCACCTGAGGGCCCTGGTTCTCATCCTTGAGGGGCCTCAGAGTCTCCTGGTGGTCACGTTACAACTCAGGCTGATTCGACCTGGTGCTCTGTGATGACCTAGCTAGGCAGGGTTGGGGTAGTGGTGGGAGAAAGGCTTGAGGAGGAGAGACACGTATACTTATGGCTGATTCACGCTGTTGTCCAGCAGAAACTAACACAGCACTGTAAAGCAACTATCCTCCAATTAAAAATAAATTAAAAAATAAATTGACCAAAGACATTAAAAACACAAACAAACAACAAAAGACCAACCAAAACCAAAAGCTCAGGTTGCCAGGCCCCAATCCCAGGGTCTGCTTTTGTGTCAAAAGAATTCTCGCCCAATTTACTGGATCACAGGGCTTCCCTGCTGGCTGACGGTCAAGAATCTACCTGCAATGCAGGAGATCCTGGGTTTGATCCCTGGGTCAGGAAGATCCCCTGGAGAAGGGAATGGCAACCCACTCCAGTATTCTTGCCTGGAGAATCCCATGGACAGAAAACTCTGACGGGCTATAGTCCACTGGGTCGCAGAGTCGGACACGACTGAGCGACTAACACTGGATCACTGAGTATAGAAAGAGATTCTTTATGTTCTAAACTTGCCACACAGCCCCCAGTTAAAGTATTACTCACACATCTCATCCAGATCTGGAATACAGATTAGGATAATATATCCAAGAAATGTCTGGCAGTTCCTGGGGGGGATATGCTCTCAGTGATTCCAGAGGCACTGCTTTTTCTTCTGGGGAGGACGAGGCTGAGTCACAGGTCATCTCAAAGCCTTGTCTGCGCTTGAGAAAATGAGACTGACCCACTGAATCCCACTGTATTTCCTGTGGGCGATGCTGGCAAAACGGATGTTTCATATAATCAAACGTGATGAAGGCTCATGGACCCCAAGGCTGACCTGATAATCAACAACCTTTTTGAAATTCTGCTGGCAAGACAGAGTAATTTTTCAGCTAGTTTCAGAGCAGTCCTCTTCTCTAAGATTCTTAATTATGGGTCCAAGGAACATGGGTTCTGACTGAGGGGAGTTGATCAAGAAGGGGCAAGTCTGATTTCTTTCTCGGACACTGTTTTGCAGCCTGGCAATTTGTGTAGCAGGCCAGTTGAGGCTTCCATTCTGCAGGGAATTTGGGCCTGTCCTTTGTCTCAGCAGGATTGTGGAGCAGAATCAGTCAAGAGGTCTATTACCAGGAGAATGCATCATTAAAAGAAACAACCATATTCTTTAAATTTCCAGAAATGTTTTGTGATGATTATTTACAGCCTATTAAAATTAACTAGTTTTCTTCTCTGTAACAGGTCTGTAGTTTTATATTTAATATTTAAAATGTCTTCCTGGAAACACTGGATTTTGATGGCAGCTTCCCAAGACCCATAAAAGGTTGTTGTTCAGTCACTCAGTCGTGTCTGACTCTGCTACTCCATGGACTGCAGCACACCAGGCTCCCCTGTCCTTCACTATCTCCCAGAGTTTGCTCAAACTCATGTCCATTGAGTTGATAATGCCATCCAACCATTTCATCCTCTGCCGTGCTGCTCTCAATCTTTCCCAGCATAAGGGTCTTTTCCAAAGAGTTGGCTATTTGCATCAGGTGGCCAAAGCACTGGAGCTTCAGCTTCAGCATCAGTCCTTCCAATGAATATTCACGGTTGATTTCCTTTAGGATTGACTGATCTCCTTATTGTCCAGTTTAGTTCAGTTCAGTTCAGTCACTCAGTCGTGTCCAACTCTTTGCAACCTCATGAATTGCAGCACGCCAGGCCTCCCTGTCCATCACCATCTCCTGGAGCTCACTCAGACTCACGTTCATCGAGTCCCCTTATGCCATCCAGCCATCTCATCCTTGGTCATCCTCTTCTCCTCCTGCCCCCAATCCCCCCCAGCATCAGAGTCTTTTCCAATGAGTCAACTCTCTGCATGAGGTGGCCGAAGTACTGGAGCTTCAGCTTTAGCATCATTCCTTCCAAAGAAATCCCAGGACTGATCCCCTTCAGAATGGACTGGTTGGATCTCCTTGCAGTCTAAGGGACTCTCAAGTCTTCTCCAACACCACAGTTCAAAAGCATCAATTCTTTGGTGCTCAGCCTTCTTCACAGTCCAACTCTCACATCCATACATGACCACAGGAAAAACCATAGCCTTGACTAGACGGACCTTAGTCGGCAAAGTAATGTCTCTGCTTTTGAATATACTCTCTAGGTTGGTCATAACTTTTCTTCCATGGAGTAAGCGTCTTCTAATTTCATGGCTGCAGTCACCATGTGCAGTGCTTTTGGAGGCCCCCAAAATAAAGTCTGACACTATTTCCCCATCTATTTCCCATGAAGTGATGGGACTGGATACCATGATCTTCTTTTCTGAATGTTGACTTACTGTCCAAGGGACTTTTAAAAGTTTTCTCCAGCACCAGTTTGAAAGCATCAATTCTTCAGTGCTCAGCCTTCTTCATGGTCCAACTCTCACATCTGTACATGACAACTGGAAATATCATAGCTTTGACTATACCAACCTTTGTTGGCAAAGTGGTATCTCTGCTTTTTAATACACTGTCTAGGTTTGTCAAAGCTTTTATTCTAAGGAGGAAGCGTCTTTTAATTTCATGGTGGCAGTCACTGTCCACAGTGATTTTGGAGCACAAGAAAATAAAGTCTCTCACTGTTTCCATTTCCCCCCCATCTATTTGCCATGAAGTGATGGGATCACATGCCATGATCTTAGTTTTTTGAATGCTGAGTTTTAAGCCAGCTTTTTCATTCTCTTTAACCTTTATCAAGAGGTTTTTAGTTCCTCTTTGCTTTCTCCATTAGGGTGGTATCATCTGCATATCTGAGGTTGTTGATATTTCAGCAATCTTGATTCAGCAATCTTGATCCCAGCTTGTGATTCCTCCAGCCTGGCATTTCACAGGATGTACTCTGCATAAAGTTAAATAAGCAGTGTGACATTTATACAGCCTTGACATACTCCTTTCCCAATTTTGAACCAGGCCATTGCTCCATGTCGGGTTCTAACTGTTGCTTCTTGATGTGCGTAACGGTTTCTCAGGAGACAGATAAGATGGTCTGGTACTTCCATCTCTTCAAGAATTTTTCAGTTTGCTGCGATCCACACAGTCAAAGGCTTTAGTGTAGTCAGTGAAGCATCAAAGGTAAGAGGCAGTAAATCACGAGCAGTGGTCTGGGGGTGTGCTTTCTGAGGGTCAAGGAGACAAAGATTGCAGCTATAAAACTTCTTGATGTCAGTGATCTTTGAGTGCTCTGAAGAGCTGAGGCCTGGGCAGCATGAACTTGGAGGGATTTTCTTCAGTCTTAGAGACAAGAGAAGGGTGTTCTTTTATCTGTGGGCTTTACCTGGGTGGGGCTTTCTGGGTCCTTGCTGGTCCTGTGGGCATGGAATTCACTCTCTGTGGGGCTGCTGAGACCACAAAACCCCTTTTGCAGCTAAATGCTTCCAAACTGCTCAATCCTGAAATTTAAGCTTAACTATTCATGTATGGATGTGAGTTGGACTGTGAAGAAGGCTGAGCACTGAAGAATTGATGCTTTTGAACTGTGGTGTTGGAGAAGACTCTTGAGAGTCTCTTGGACTGCAAGGAGATCCAATCAGTCCATTCTAAAGGAGATCAGTCCTGGGTGTTCTTTGGAAGGAATGATGCTAAAGCTGAAACTCTAGTACTTTGGCCACCTCATGCGAAGAGTTGACTCATTGGAAAAGACTCTGATGCTGAGAGGGACTGGGGGCAGGAGGAGAAGGGGATGGCAGAGGATGAGATGGCTGGATGGCATCACCGACTGGATGGATCTGAGTTTGAGTGAACTCCGGGAGTTGGTGAAGGACAGGGAGGCCTGGCGTGCTGCAATTCATGAGGTCGCAGAGTCGGACACGACTGAGCGACTGAACTGGACTGAACTGATTGGGAAATGATACTGTTCCATCTAGAAGGCAAACGCTTGCTAGGAATCATTTGTCAAAATACATCCACAATGCAGTAAAGTACAGATACATAGCTAAGGTGATCATCACGAAGCCATGAGCATCCCATGAGTTTGTACATAGTCTACATCAGCACAGGTGCATCAGGGAGTGACGAAATGTTCCATTTCCCAGCAGTGGCCAGGGTCCCTCGGGAAGAGGGGTTCTGTACTGGAGAGTTGTCCAAGCTTCTAGGACCTAACCTCACTTGGTGCAAGCCTCAGTGTGTGAGGGTTGAGCAGATTCTTTTCTAGCAGAGTTGACATGACTTGTGGAGACAAATTCCTTTATTTCCAGAGTCATTTGGGAGTTTGGTGAGTGTGACCAGTTGCCATCACTCTGGTTTTATTTTCAGGCAGTGACTCACATACCATACCCACCCTTCCTCATTCACTCTAAGTTTTAAAGAAGCTACAGCTAAATGCAGATGCTTAACATCATTAGGAGCCCAAGGTTGCAGGTGATGCTGCACGGTAACTTTAATGCTGCTGAACTCATTGTCCAGGGAAGGCAATGGCACCCTACCCCAGTACTCTTGCCTGGAAAATCCAATGGACGGAGGAGCCTGGTGGGCTGCAGTCCATGGGGTTGCTGAGAGTTGGACACGACTGAGCGACTTCACTTTCATGCACTGGAGAAGGAAATGACAACCAACTCCAGTATTCTTGCCTGGAGAATCCCAGGGATGGGGGAGCCCAGTGGGCTGCCGTCTATGGGGTCGCACAGAGTCGGACATGACTGAAGTGACTTAGCAGCAGCAGCAGCAGCAGAACTCACTGTCATTTTCTTTTAGAGGTTTCAATACCTAAGCCAAAAGGGCATTAGGGGAGGGTCTCAAGGGATCACGTTAGAGGAATAGAAATGCTGGGGGTTGCTAGCAAGGAAACAATTGAGAACCAGTAGCCAGTACTCCCTGTGGTTTGTCAGGGCAAACGTCTGAGAAACTGGTTTACTTCTATAGCTGTTCCTCAAATAACTTCTCCAGGGGGATGAAAAAGACACTAGTCTGGGAGCACATTTCTAACAGCCCTGAAGAGTTTTAATTCTGAATAAAAATTCACATCAAGCATGTTTGTTATTTAATTTAGGTCATGTTTAACTGAAATTAGCCTTTCAAAACTGAATTTCAAGATCCACTGAGGTGGCAGGTTTTTCATTCCCAGACAGCCTGGCTGAGACAACTTGGAAGTCTTACCTGGGTGGACAGCTGTCGGTGGTGATTCCAGGGTCCCTGCTTCCAGCTGTGTGGTCAACTGTTGCCCAGCACTGGGTCTCTTCTGTTTAAAATGGGCTGATCAGATAAAGACTAACTCAGGGCTGTCATGCGGATGAAGTCAAGTAATGTAAACATACTTGCATACTTGTAAGCATAGCGCCATGGTTTACAACAACCACTTTCATAGATGCTGGTAGCTAACTGTTAACTGTTGCCAGTTAATGTTCAGGGTGAGATCTGACAACATACTGTGGAAATCTCTATTTTAATCTAATTAAAACAGAAACTACAGAATAAAAGAAAATAACACTGTTATCCATATAGAAAACCATCAGTGCACAGACAGGATTTTAAAAGGTTCACTGTTCTGTCCCCATAGCAACGATGCTCACTTTCCTTTGTTGTGGCTGCGAGCCTAGCCTTCCCTTCTGGTAGCACTGTCTCCCCAGCACCTCCCGTCTGTTGGTGCTGAACCTTTCCAGAGGTTCTAGCCGATCACCTGAAAATGGTATGAAAACTCAGAAAACCAATCATTTGTGACACAAAAGGAAGCATCAACAGTAGGATTTCAGGCACCTTTATTCATGGCAGGTATTTTTGGTCAGGGGAGTTTCCCTTGAAAACTTCCTGTTACTTAAGGAAGGCAGCTCCTCACGCCTGACTGCCCACTTGCCATCTCCCAGGCTTGGAAGCACCTGCATATGCTCCCATTCCGTCCCACTGTGCTCTGGGCTTTCAGGGCCAAACCCAGAGCAGGACCCACCAGCCCAGTGAAGGACTTTCTGCAGTCTGGTTGCTAACAGTAGGGAATCCACCTTGTCCAGAAGAAATCAAATCCTTTGTGCTCCCTGGATACTTTATAAACAGGACACATTGTTCCTTAATCTTATTATACATTTGCAATACAATTAAGACTGGTGACATAGGAAACTTTAAAAAAACCATACTGTGTTGACTATGGGCTTTTCTTTCTATAACACTACTTCATTCCTCAACTTCTTCCATTTTCTCTAAAAAATCATCCTGCTGCAACAGTCACGCGGTTCTCCTTGTCGTCTACACTGCCTCCAGGGTCAAAACTCCTGACACACTCAGCTGAGCAGTATCATCAGTAATAAAGCCACTACTCTGCTTGAACTCAGGTAGGAAACAGTATTAAGAAGCAGTGTTTCTTAAAAACTCAAGCCTACTACAAGCTATTTATCACCTTCTAGCCCAACAGCTGGCATGGGCCTAACTTTGCTTTGCTTTTCTGTTTCTTTTCCTGGCCAGTAGCTCAAAAGATGGGAGTAACTGAGTTGTACAATCCTGCCAGATTTCCCATGGTAACGACTGTGAATGGACAATGTAGGGTCTGACTGAAGAATTCCAATCTCATGCAAAACTCTAACTACTGAAAGCCTCATCACATCAGGCAACTCTGTTGTTTTCCGTATTTAAAAATTCTAACACTAAAGTGGCAGTGGTCACTCTAAGTTACTGTGGCCTCTGACCTCAGGGACTCAGGTACAAGACTGTGGTTCAATTCTGAGTTTTGGCAACAGAGTAGTGACAGATATTCCGAATACACAATTTTAAACGTTTTTAACCACTTGAAAAGTATCACCAACACACTATTTGGTGTTCACTCAATGGTTACTCTGAGAATCAAAGACCCTTAACTATAAATGTCTTACTTCACAAAATCTAATTATAACCAAGAGTTTACTCTATGTCTAATAAAAAACTCACGCAGCAACTTCTATCAAACAGCAACTACTACAAGGGAATGACAGGAAAAAAAATAACCTCACAAAAATACACTAAAAAGTTGGACAACTGTATGCAGGAACTGCTGAAGTTTTAGTGTTTAATAGCACAACTGACCAAGGGCCAAGATGTGAAGTCACCATGTTCAGGAAACATGGGGGCAGGGGAGGGGAGTCACTCCAGAAACTAACTCTATAGTATGTGGTAAGAAGAATGCACACTTTATAATAGAAAACCTGTCTACACATAGTCGTTAGTTGAAAAAGCCATCTGTCTTCTCCAGGCTTGTAAAAAGGTGTTCCAGATTCCAGCGAAGACAAGCAACCTGTTGAAAAAGGAAAAACCATCAATGTGCTATTCATTCTATAAGGACAAATACAATACACAGAATTAGTAACAAAAAATCCTTTCAGAACCCTCATTTGAACTAAGTATTTTGTCTGCATAAAACCCTAGCAAAGCTACAATAAAAACCTTTATTAACAAGTTAATTGTGACTCTGTTTCCTGCTCCCACTGCTTTTCTAGCACTATGCCTGTCACTTGAAACTCTTCAATCCTGCTGCTCTTGAGAGGGTGTTCTCATTCACTTGATGGGGTCTGTGACGGCTGGATGGCATGAGGCCTGGAGGAGCTCCTGAGACAGGATGGACACTGCCCAAGGCTACAAGGAGGTAAGGTGACAACCACAAAAGACAACTTTGTGATTCACTCACACAGTGCAACAACCTGATCTACTGTAACAGTAAATTTAAGACTTTTTACCTCTCAAACCTTATTTTCTTGGACTTAAAGCAACCCATATTTCATAGTTATCTATAATTTGGTCCAGCCAGGACATGCTCAGAAAAGAAAAACAAGAATCTGGTGTCTTTTCCTGTATATTCTGCTTGGTACTCTGCTGCTGCTGCTGCTGAGTCGCTTTAGTCGAGTCCGACTCTGTGCGACCCCATGGATGGCAGCCCACCAGGCTCCCCCATCCCTGGGATTCTCCAGGCAAGAACACTGGAGTGGGTTGCCATTTCCTTCTCCAATGTGTGAAAGTGAAAAGTGAAAGTGAAGTCGCTCAGTCATGTCTGACTCTTAAGAGACCCCATGGACTGCAGCCCACCAGCCTCCACCGTCCATAGGATTTTCCAGACAAGAGTACTGGAGTGGGGTGTCATTGCTTGGTACTCTAGTTACCTAAACATTTCCAATAAACTTCATTTTTTACAGGAAATTAAAATGCTAAAGGGCTTCCCTGGAGGCTCAGCAGTAAAGAATCCGCCTGCAATGCAGGAATCCTTGGCTCAGGAAGCTCCCCTGGAAAAAGGAAATGGCAGCTCACTCCAGTATTCTTAGCTGGGAAATCCCATGGACAGAGAAGCCTGGTGGGCTACAGTCTGGGGATTACAAAAGAGTCAGACACAACTCAGCGGGTGACAACAAAATGCTAAAAGTGCAAAGAGAGTTCAAAAACGACTTCTGGGTTGTAATGAGGTAAACGCCACACTCTAGAAAAGGCTTACCATGAAGGAATCCACTATGGTGAGCCTAAAGCAGTCACCTATGCGTCTAGCTATCTTGCTTTAACCGCTATTTTTGATTATTAGTCTCTCCCCTGGAAATTTAAATCAACTCTAGGATAAAGGGTTAACATGGCCATAGTTTAGGTCATCTAAATCATACATAATCAGTTTTGTCCTGGCATTTACCTCATGCAGGGGTTGTTCTTGCAAGAGAATCCCTAGAACTTATGGCATTTATGAACGTGGCAAAGTGGGTGTTCTCTTAAACAAACAAAAAAACCCTCAAAAAGCCATTGGAAGATCTGCTAGTGATTCGAATTTTCAGGACAACAAAATATAGATTTCTGTTTTGGCTGTACTGGTATAAACTCAGTGTTATCTAATGTTACTCAGTGGTAATCTAGGTTTCACTGATAAAAACAGGAAAAAATATACTCCTCGTAAGGAATTAGTTTGGCATGAACAATTCAGAGCCTGGAGTCCCCAGGGGAACAACAAGGGGATGCCTGCTGGTTCGTAGTGGGGACAGACCTAGAGGGAGTGCAGCTACATCAGAGTCAGGGACCTGTGTCAGGGCCCGGCCCCTCCCCCACTCACCTTCAGCTCTTCTGTGTGGCCGGGATCTTGTTCTCGCCATCCAGCTCTTCCACCCCGGCCTGTGTCATGAGGTCTGCTATGTTCTTCTCCAGGTCATCAATGCGACTGCTCATGTCATCGAGTGGGGAAGTTAAAGACAAGGCGCCAGAGCTTCCACTTCTTACCCTTCCCCCCCAGGTCCCTGCAGACTAGGGTCTTCAACACAGCGGCTTAATGAAAGTGGTTTCCTCATTTCCGTTGGACATTGTCAGAATCTGGCTTAGAGCACATCCCAGCCCTGCCGTTATTCTTATGAAAGGACCTGGGCAAGTTCTTTCACTTTTCAAGATTCCCTACTCTTTATCTGCTACAACCTGTTCCTCAGGTGATGGTGAGGATCACGGGAGATCTACATGTGNCCAGTTTGAAAGCATCAATTCTTCAGTGCTCAGCCTTCTTCATGGTCCAACTCTCACATCTGTACATGACAACTGGAAATATCATAGCTTTGACTATACCAACCTTTGTTGGCAAAGTGGTATCTCTGCTTTTTAATACACTGTCTAGGTTTGTCAAAGCTTTTATTCTAAGGAGGAAGCGTCTTTTAATTTCATGGTGGCAGTCACTGTCCACAGTGATTTTGGAGCACAAGAAAATAAAGTCTCTCACTGTTTCCATTTCCCCCCCATCTATTTGCCATGAAGTGATGGGATCACATGCCATGATCTTAGTTTTTTGAATGCTGAGTTTTAAGCCAGCTTTTTCATTCTCTTTAACCTTTATCAAGAGGTTTTTAGTTCCTCTTTGCTTTCTCCATTAGGGTGGTATCATCTGCATATCTGAGGTTGTTGATATTTCAGCAATCTTGATTCAGCAATCTTGATCCCAGCTTGTGATTCCTCCAGCCTGGCATTTCACAGGATGTACTCTGCATAAAGTTAAATAAGCCGTGTGACATTTATACAGCCTTGACATACTCCTTTCCCAATTTTGAACCAGGCCATTGCTCCATGTCGGGTTCTAACTGTTGCTTCTTGATGTGCGTAACGGTTTCTCAGGAGACAGATAAGATGGTCTGGTACTTCCATCTCTTCAAGAATTTTTCAGTTTGCTGCGATCCACACAGTCAAAGGCTTTAGTGTAGTCAGTGAAGCATCAAAGGTAAGAGGCAGTAAATCACGAGCAGTGGTCTGGGGGTGTGCTTTCTGAGGGTCAAGGAGACAAAGATTGCAGCTATAAAACTTCTTGATGTCAGTGATCTTTGAGTGCTCTGAAGAGCTGAGGCCTGGGCAGCATGAACTTGGAGGGATTTTCTTCAGTCTTAGAGACAAGAGAAGGGTGTTCTTTTATCTGTGGGCTTTACCTGGGTGGGGCTTTCTGGGTCCTTGCTGGTCCTGTGGGCATGGAATTCACTCTCTGTGGGGCTGCTGAGACCACAAAACCCCTTTTGCAGCTAAATGCTTCCAAACTGCTCAATCCTGAAATTTAAGCTTAACTATTCATGTATGGATGTGAGTTGGACTGTGAAGAAGGCTGAGCACTGAAGAATTGATGCTTTTGAACTGTGGTGTTGGAGAAGACTCTTGAGAGTCTCTTGGACTGCAAGGAGATCCAATCAGTCCATTCTAAAGGAGATCAGTCCTGGGTGTTCTTTGGAAGGAATGATGCTAAAGCTGAAACTCTAGTACTTTGGCCACCTCATGCGAAGAGTTGACTCATTGGAAAAGACTCTGATGCTGAGAGGGACTGGGGGCAGGAGGAGAAGGGGATGGCAGAGGATGAGATGGCTGGATGGCATCACCGACTGGATGGATCTGAGTTTGAGTGAACTCCGGGAGTTGGTGAAGGACAGGGAGGCCTGGCGTGCTGCAATTCATGAGGTCGCAGAGTCGGACACGACTGAGCGACTGAACTGGACTGAACTGATTGGGAAATGATACTGTTCCATCTAGAAGGCAAACGCTTGCTAGGAATCATTTGTCAAAATACATCCACAATGCAGGAAAGTACAGATACATAGCTAAGGTGATCATCACGAAGCCATGAGCATCCCATGAGTTTGTACATAGTCTACATCAGCACAGGTGCATCAGGGAGTGACGAAATGTTCCATTTCCCAGCAGTGGCCAGGGTCCCTCGGGAATAGGGGTTCTGTACTGGAGAGTTGTCCAAGCTTCTAGGACCTAACCTCACTTGGTGCAAGCCTCAGTGTGTGAGGGTTGAGCAGATTCTTTTCTAGCAGAGTTGACATGACTTGTGGAGACAAATTCCTTTATTTCCAGAGTCATTTGGGAGTTTGGTGAGTGTGACCAGTTGCCATCACTCTGGTTTTATTTTCAGGCAGTGACTCACATACCATACCCACCCTTCCTCATTCACTCTAAGTTTTAAAGAAGCTACAGCTAAATGCAGATGCTTAACATCATTAGGAGCCCAAGGTTGCAGGTGATGCTGCACGGTAACTTTAATGCTGCTGAACTCATTGTCCAGGGAAGGCAATGGCACCCTACCCCAGTACTCTTGCCTGGAAAATCCAATGGACGGAGGAGCCTGGTGGGCTGCAGTCCATGGGGTTGCTGAGAGTTGGACACGACTGAGCGACTTCACTTTCATGCACTGGAGAAGGAAATGACAACCAACTCCAGTATTCTTGCCTGGAGAATCCCAGGGATGGGGGAGCCCAGTGGGCTGCCGTCTATGGGGTCGCACAGAGTCGGACATGACTGAAGCGACTTAGCAGCAGCAGCAGCAGCAGAACTCACTGTCATTTTCTTTTAGAGGTTTCAATACCTAAGCCAAAAGGGCATTAGGGGAGGGTCTCAAGGGATCACGTTAGAGGAATAGAAATGCTGGGGGTTGCTAGCAAGGAAACAATTGAGAACCAGTAGCCAGTACTCCCTGTGGTTTGTCAGGGCAAACGTCTGAGAAACTGGTTTACTTCTATAGCTGTTCCTCAAATAACTTCTCCAGGGGGATGAAAAAGACACTAGTCTGGGAGCACATTTCTAACAGCCCTGAAGAGTTTTAATTCTGAATAAAAATTCACATCAAGCATGTTTGTTATTTAATTTAGGTCATGTTTAACTGAAATTAGCCTTTCAAAACTGAATTTCAAGATCCACTGAGGTGGCAGATTTTTCATTCCCAGACAGCCTGGCTGAGACAACTTGGAAGTCTTACCTGGGTGGACAGCTGTCGGTGGTGATTCCAGGGTCCCTGCTTCCAGCTGTGTGGTCAACTGTTGCCCAGCACTGGGTCTCTTCTGTTTAAAATGGGCTGATCAGATAAAGACTAACTCAGGGCTGTCATGCGGATGAAGTCAAGTAATGTAAACATACTTGCATACTTGTAAGCATAGCGCCATGGTTTACAACAACCACTTTCATAGATGCTGGTAGCTAACTGTTAACTGTTGCCAGTTAATGTTCAGGGTGAGATCTGACAACATACTGTGGAAATCTCTATTTTAATCTAATTAAAACAGAAACTACAGAATAAAAGAAAATAACACTGTTATCCATATAGAAAACCATCAGTGCACAGACAGGATTTTAAAAGGTTCACTGTTCTGTCCCCATAGCAACGATGCTCACTTTCCTTTGTTGTGGCTGCGAGCCTAGCCTTCCCTTCTGGTAGCACTGTCTCCCCAGCACCTCCCGTCTGTTGGTACTGAACCTTTCCAGAGGTTCTAGCCGATCACCTGAAAATGGTATGAAAACTCAGAAAACCAATCATTTGTGACACAAAAGGAAGCATCAACAGTAGGATTTCAGGCACCTTTATTCATGGCAGGTATTTTTGGTCAGGGGAGTTTCCCTTGAAAACTTCCTGTTACTTAAGGAAGGCAGCTCCTCACGCCTGACTGCCCACTTGCCATCTCCCAGGCTTGGAAGCACCTGCATATGCTCCCATTCCGTCCCACTGTGCTCTGGGCTTTCAGGGCCAAACCCAGAGCAGGACCCACCAGCCCAGTGAAGGACTTTCTGCAGTCTGGTTGCTAACAGTAGGGAATCCACCTTGTCCAGAAGAAATCAAATCCTTTGTGCTCCCTGGATACTTTATAAACAGGACACATTGTTCCTTAATCTTATTATACATTTGCAATACAATTAAGACTGGTGACATAGGAAACTTTAAAAAAACCATACTGTGTTGACTATGGGCTTTTCTTTCTATAACACTACTTCATTCCTCAACTTCTTCCATTTTCTCTAAAAAATCATCCTGCTGCAACAGTCACGCGGTTCTCCTTGTCGTCTACACTGCCTCCAGGGTCAAAACTCCTGACACACTCAGCTGAGCAGTATCATCAGTAATAAAGCCACTACTCTGCTTGAACTCAGGTAGGAAACAGTATTAAGAAGCAGTGTTTCTTAAAAACTCAAGCCTACTACAAGCTATTTATCACCTTCTAGCCCAACAGCTGGCATGGGCCTAACTTTGCTTTGCTTTTCTGTTTCTTTTCCTGGCCAGTAGCTCAAAAGATGGGAGTAACTGAGTTGTACAATCCTGCCAGATTTCCCATGGTAACGACTGTGAATGGACAATGTAGGGTCTGACTGAAGAATTCCAATCTCATGCAAAACTCTAACTACTGAAAGCCTCATCACATCAGGCAACTCTGTTGTTTTTCTTATTTAAAAATTCTAACACTAAAGTGGCAGTGGTCACTCTAAGTTACTGTGGCCTCTGACCTCAGGGACTCAGGTACAAGACTGTGGTTCAATTCTGAGTTTTGGCAACAGAGTAGTGACAGATATTCCGAATACACAATTTTAAACGTTTTTAACCACTTGAAAAGTATCACCAACACACTATTTGGTGTTCACTCAATGGTTACTCTGAGAATCAAAGACCCTTAACTATAAATGTCTTACTTCACAAAATCTAATTATAACCAAGAGTTTACTCTATGTCTAATAAAAAACTCACGCAGCAACTTCTATCAAACAGCAACTACTACAAGGGAATGACAGGAAAAAAAATAACTTCACAAAAATACACTAAAATGTTGGACAACTGTATGCAGGAACTGCTGAAGTTTTAGTGTTTAATAGCACAACTGACCAAGGGCCAAGATGTGAAGTCACCATGTTCAGGAAACATGGGGGCAGGGGAGGGGAGTCACTCCAGAAACTAACTCTATAGTATGTGGTAAGAAGAATGCACACTTTATAATAGAAAACCTGTCTACACATAGTCGTTAGTTGAAAAAGCCATCTGTCTTCTCCAGGCTTGTAAAAAGGTGTTCCAGATTCCAGCGAAGACAAGCAACCTGTTGAAAAAGGAAAAACCATCAATGTGCTATTCATTCTATAAGGACAAATACAATACACAGAATTAGTAACAAAAAATCCTTTCAGAACCCTCATTTGAACTAAGTATTTTGTCTGCATAAAACCCTAGCAAAGCTACAATAAAAACCTTTATTAACAAGTTAATTGTGACTCTGTTTCCTGCTCCCACTGCTTTTCTAGCACTATGCCTGTCACTTGAAACTCTTCAATCCTGCTGCTCTTGAGAGGGTGTTCTCATTCACTTGATGGGGTCTGTGACGGCTGGATGGCATGAGGCCTGGAGGAGCTCCTGAGACAGGATGGACACTGCCCAAGGCTACAAGGAGGTAAGGTGACAACCACAAAAGACAACTTTGTGATTCACTCACACAGTGCAACAACCTGATCTACTGTAACAGTAAATTTAAGACTTTTTACCTCTCAAACCTTATTTTCTTGGACTTAAAGCAACCCATATTTCATAGTTATCTATAATTTGGTCCAGCCAGGACATGCTCAGAAAAGAAAAACAAGAATCTGGTGTCTTTTCCTGTATATTCTGCTTGGTACTCTGCTGCTGCTGCTGCTGAGTCGCTTTAGTCGAGTCCGACTCTGTGCGACCCCATGGATGGCAGCCCACCAGGCTCCCCCATCCCTGGGATTCTCCAGGCAAGAACACTGGAGTGGGTTGCCATTTCCTTCTCCAATGTGTGAAAGTGAAAAGTGAAAGTGAAGTCGCTCAGTCATGTCTGACTCTTAAGAGACCCCATGGACTGCAGCCCACCAGCCTCCACCGTCCATAGGATTTTCCAGACAAGAGTACTGGAGTGGGGTGTCATTGCTTGGTACTCTAGTTACCTAAACATTTCCAATAAACTTCATTTTTTACAGGAAATTAAAATGCTAAAGGGCTTCCCTGGAGGCTCAGCAGTAAAGAATCCGCCTGCAATGCAGGAATCCTTGGCTCAGGAAGCTCCCCTGGAAAAAGGAAATGGCAGCTCACTCCAGTATTCTTAGCTGGGAAATCCCATGGACAGAGAAGCCTGGTGGGCTACAGTCTGGGGATTACAAAAGAGTCAGACACAACTCAGCGGGTGACAACAAAATGCTAAAAGTGCAAAGAGAGTTCAAAAACGACTTCTGGGTTGTAATGAGGTAAACGCCACACTCTAGAAAAGGCTTACCATGAAGGAATCCACTATGGTGAGCCTAAAGCAGTCACCTATGCGTCTAGCTATCTTGCTTTAACCGCTATTTTTGATTATTAGTCTCTCCCCTGGAAATTTAAATCAACTCTAGGATAAAGGGTTAACATGGCCATAGTTTAGGTCATCTAAATCATACATAATCAGTTTTGTCCTGGCATTTACCTCATGCAGGGGTTGTTCTTGCAAGAGAATCCCTAGAACTTATGGCATTTATGAACGTGGCAAAGTGGGTGTTCTCTTAAACAAACAAAAAAACCCTCAAAAAGCCATTGGAAGATCTGCTAGTGATTCAAATTTTCAGGACAACAAAATATAGATTTCTGTTTTGGCTGTACTGGTATAAACTCAGTGTTATCTAATGTTACTCAGTGGTAATCTAGGTTTCACTGATAAAAACAGGAAAAAATATACTCCTCGTAAGGAATTAGTTTGGCATGAACAATTCAGAGCCTGGAGTCCCCAGGGGAACAACAAGGGGATGCCTGCTGGTTCGTAGTGGGGACAGACCTAGAGGGAGTGCAGCTACATCAGAGTCAGGGACCTGTGTCAGGGCCCGGCCCCTCCCCCACTCACCTTCAGCTCTTCTGTGTGGCCGGGATCTTGTTCTCGCCATCCAGCTCTTCCACCCCGGCCTGTGTCATGAGGTCTGCTATGTTCTTCTCCAGGTCATCAATGCGACTGCTCATGTCATCGAGTGGGGAAGTTAAAGACAAGGCGCCAGAGCTTCCACTTCTTACCCTTCCCCCCCAGGTCCCTGCAGACTAGGGTCTTCAACACAGCGGCTTAATGAAAGTGGTTTCCTCATTTCCGTTGGACATTGTCAGAATCTGGCTTAGAGCACATCCCAGCCCTGCCGTTATTCTTATGAAAGGACCTGGGCAAGTTCTTTCACTTTTCAAGATTCCCTACTCTTTATCTGCTACAACCTGTTCCTCAGGTGATGGTGAGGATCACGGGAGATCTACATGTGAAATGCTTAGCGCACAGTCAACTACTCTGGACAATATTATTGATAGACTGCAAGTTCCTTGTTGCCAGGGATCTAGCTCAGCTGCATCCATAGATCTCTGCACAGCACTTCTCAGAAAGTGTGCACCTAAGCTCACTGAAAAAAAAAAAAAAAAATCGGATAAATGACAAGTGGAGTTGACCTGCAAACTACCCACTTATTGCCACTACTATCTGGAAACATGGGATCCAATGGCCATTAGAGACTGGCTACAAATAAAGGATATTTCTTCCAATGATCTGGTCGGACATGGTCTGAAATTTATCTTGCATCTGTTGCAGGAGTGTCTGCACCTGTGAAACGACAAAACACAACACCCCAAGCTTACCCCGGAGACGCCGGTAGAAGCTCTGCTCCCTTGAGGAGACCAAGGACCCCGGGTTCAGCCCCAATTCTCCGCAGCTCCGTGGCCTTCAATTTCCCTGTCCGGGTTTCAGTTTCCCCAACTGGCGAATACAACTTGGGGCGGGGGTGGGGTGGGAGGGGCTGGTGACAACCCCCTCCCTTCTGGACCCTCTGCGATTCACAACACCTTGGGNTCCACCCCGGCCTGTGTCATGAGGTCTGCTATGTTCTTCTCCAGGTCATCAATGCGACTGCTCATGTCATCGAGTGGGGAAGTTAAAGACAAGGCGCCAGAGCTTCCACTTCTTACCCTTCCCCCCCAGGTCCCTGCAGACTAGGGTCTTCAACACAGCGGCTTAATGAAAGTGGTTTCCTCATTTCCGTTGGACATTGTCAGAATCTGGCTTAGAGCACATCCCAGCCCTGCCGTTATTCTTATGAAAGGACCTGGGCAAGTTCTTTCACTTTTCAAGATTCCCTACTCTTTATCTGCTACAACCTGTTCCTCAGGTGATGGTGAGGATCACGGGAGATCTACACGTGAAATGCTTAGCGCACAGTCAACTACTCTGGACAATATTATTGATAGACTGCAAGTTCCTTGTTGCCAGGGATCTAGCTCAGCTGCATCCATAGATCTCTGCACAGCACTTCTCAGAAAGTGTGCACCTAAGCTCACTGAAAAAAAAAAAAAAATCGGATAAATGACAAGTGGAGTTGACCTGCAAACTACCCACTTATTGCCACTACTATCTGGAAACATGGGATCCAATGGCCATTAGAGACTGGCTACAAATAAAGGATATTTCTTCCAATGATCTGGTCGGACATGGTCTGAAATTTATCTTGCATCTGTTGCAGGAGTGTCTGCACCTGTGAAACGACAAAACACAACACCCCAAGCTTACCCCGGAGACGCCGGTAGAAGCTCTGCTCCCTTGAGGAGACCAAGGACCCCGGGTTCAGCCCCAATTCTCCGCAGCTCCGTGGCCTTCAATTTCCCTGTCCGGGTTTCAGTTTCCCCAACTGGCGAATACAACTTGGGGCGGGGGTGGGGTGGGAGGGGCTGGTGACAACCCCCTCCCTTCTGGACCCTCTGCGATTCACAACACCTTGGGTGTTCTGGGGTGGAGCGCGCGGGGCGGAGTGGTTGGGGATGGGAGCTGCGGGATCCGGGGGTCACCGAGAGTGAATGGGGCGGGGGACCCGGGCGCGTCAGCAGGTGAGAGGCCTACAGACAGCGACTGGGGGCAGGCAAGGTAGGGGGGGCGCGCCAGCAAAGCCTTCAGAAACGGGGCCTCCTGAGACCCGCCCCGCGCGGCCGCGGAGAGGAGCCTCGGTCCGTGAGCCTTGCCAGAATCGCCCGGGGTTGCAGCGGCCTCGGGCGCGTCTCGCACAGCCGCCCCTTACCACTGAGGTGAGATCCTGCACGGTCTTGGGGTCAGTCTCGGCCATCTCCCCGGTGCCCAGCTTGGCGGTGCTGCCTCAGACCGTCACCTATACTTCCGTTTGTTTGCGCAGACGCCCAGCGGCTACTTCTCGCGACGACCGAGGCCAGTTTCACGGGACCACTGGGCATTCTGGGAGCCGTAGTTCGCGTCACGCGCCGGAAGGGCCTGTCTCTGTGCGCTTCCGTTCCGAGGCGAGGCCCCGCCCAGCACTTCCCCGTTCCATAAGCCACGCCCGCCCCACCGCGCCCCGCTCCTGGCCCCGCTCCTGGCCCCGCCCCGGGAGGAAAAAGGTGAAAGAAACCTGCTGTGAGGCTTGGATCTGGGGTTTTGTTTGGTGTCTGTCTCTGGCAGGAGACTTTGAGACCTTTCTATCGCGACAGCCAGCAAATTTGACACTTTTTCAGTGGAGGCTTTTTTTCTTTTGCACTTAGGCAGAAAGACGACGTACTTTCTCTGTGTGGAGGCCAACATCTTTTAAACAGCTGTTTTATGCAAAAGCTCCAGTAATTTATCATCATGGCTGAAACACTTACTTTGCGGGGTTGACACACCAAACTTAACCGAATATTGTTCTCTTAACAAAACTACTGTATTGTGAGGCAGTTAACCTTTAAAACTTTGGTTTTGAACAACGTTCATTTCTGTTTAAGTGTCTTATGTCCTCTTTGCATTAAAAAAAACCCAACTATTTCTTAATTAACTGAGTGACTGAAGTAGTTCTCCTTTCCCCTTTCGAGATGGTTTGGGTTTATTCTCATGCTTGCGCTTTGCTTCAGGCTGGGCCTTGTTTCTGGATCCTGAGTTTCCCGACTTCCACTAAGCGGGACTGATGCTTATGTTTCTACAACTGCAGTGAGGTGACCGTGTTGGCTGAGCAGGGGAGTGACCACCTCAGGGCGGGCCTTCGAGACCTTGTCATTGGTTCTTTCCTTCCTGACTTGGCACCCGCATCAGCTGTTAGGACCTGAGCCTGCTCTGAGCTGTGTGCACTGGGGTCTCCATGTCACCGAGTGCAGGTGAGCAAGTCCCTTCTGACAATGACCTGCAGCAGCCTCAGGCTGTAGTGCCCTGGCCTTCTGGTGGCCCAGGCTGCCCTGGCTCCAGACTTTCCTGGACGTTCCAAAGCTTTCCAGTCTCTCTAGACCCTGGGCGTCATCCCCTGGTTCTCAGAGGATGACTATTCTACTTTGCAGGGAAAACAGAGACTATTGTCAGAACCTCCCTCCTGACCTACACACGTCCCTCCATCAGCACCTGTATCACTTCAGCCTTCCCCCTCAGAGGAGGAAGTGACCTCGATGAGTTTGGGGGTAATGGCAACCCACTCCAGTGTTCTTGCCTGGAGAATCCCAGGGACGGCGGAGCCTGGTGGGCTGCCATCTGTGGGGTCGCACAGAGTCGGACACGACTGATGCGACTCACCAGCAGCAGCAGCAGCAGCATGTACCTATGAAGTTAGGGAAGCCTGGCTTGCTGCAGTCCATGAGGTCACAGAGAATTGGACACGACTGAACGACTGAACTGAACTGATGAAGTCATTGTCCCCATCAGAACCAGAAATATCCAAAGTTTCCCTGATATGCTAACATATACTATTAATAAATATTAAGTATATGTAATATAGGTAATACATTTTATATAATAAAATATAATGCTTTATATTGTTATAAAGTAGTAATATTTTTTTAATGTGTGCTAAAAGAACACTAAATGTAATGAATACCCTGTGGTAAATTTTAAGTGTAGAGGATTGTGGCTATGAGCACTGTTCTCTAGTGGATCTCCAGAGCTTGTTTATCCTGTTTAAATGAAACTTTGTACCTTTTGACCAACATCTCTCCCTTTCCGCCTTCCTCCAGTCCCTGGCAACCACCATTCTGCTCTCTGCTTTATGAATTGAACTATTTTACATCCCACATACAAGTGAGGTCAAATATTATTTGTCTTTCCTCGTCTGGCTTATTTTGCTTCGTAAAATGTTCTCCAGGTCCAGCCATGGTGTCACAAATGGCAGGGCTTCCTTCTTTTTAAAGGCTGCGTGATATTCCATTGTGCGCACACACCACGTTTTCTTTACTCACTCATCCCTCAGCGGATGCACCCCTTTGTTGCCGTGCAGTCTCTAAATCATGTCTGACCCTTTGTGACCCCGTGGGCTGTAGCAAGCCAAGCTTCCAGGTCCATCAGCAACTCCTGGAGTTTGCTGAAAGTCATGTCCGTCAAGTGATGCCATCCAACCATCTCATCTTCTGCCACCCCCTTCTCCTCCTGCCCTCAATCTTTCCCAGCAGCAGAGTTTTTTTGGCTCCACCCCTTGGCTGTTGTAAATAACGCTGCTGCGAACCTCCGAGTGCAGACATCTCTTCCAGATCCTGACTTTAATTCCTTTGAATAAATATTTAGTAGTGGGACCGCTAGAGCGTGTGGTAGTTCTCTTTTTAATTGTTTTGAGGAGCCTGCATGCTGTTTGTGAGCAGGGCTCATGGTGGAGCCTGTGGCCAGGCACTAGGATCTGTGGCCAGCTGCTGAGACTCCTCCGTGCTGTGAGCCCCGGGCATGTCCTCTCAGCTTCTTGCTGGCTCAGACCATATTCAGTTGTGCAGATTGCCTCTCTGTTCTTTGCGGGACAGACAGAGTGACCTTTTGGGCAATGTCCTGCAAAGGTGCGGGGAGCAGAGACTCAGTTTGCTTTCCCAGAGGAGAAAGGAGTCTCTTGGCTCTGAGCTGGGCTGCCTTGGAGGATGGGTGATGCAGTAAAGTGAAACTGTTCTTCTTGCCCTTTTTCAGATTCCTCTGAGAAAAACATCTCTTTCAGTTTTCTTTTTGCTCCACTGAGGTGCTGGAACATCTCAGGTATACTCCTGGGCTTCCATAAGTGTGTCCTCATCCATGAGTAGTCATTAAATTGATGGGGGAGGGCAGCGTGTGGACAGAAGCCTCTCATTCTGCCATTTTGCTCTGTATGTTTTTCGATCGTCACTTGACAATATATCGAGTGATGCTGGTTTTTCATTCATAGTAGGCACAATTTTCATTTAAAATATATTGACTTAAGTAAAAATCACAAATTTAAAGGAAAACAGTTTCACGCTATGGCTGTAACTGACAACATGAAAGGCATCTTGGTGTGGTCTGGTTAGGCGAGGTGGGAGATGAATGTCCTTAAACCATGAGGATGCTCCCGTAGGATGAGAGTTTAGAAAATTCTGCCCAAAGAGAAGGCAGGGCAGCAGAGATAAAGAGGTAGCGCTTGCTGTAAGTAGTTTGTCATTATACTCTTTGGGAAATGCTGCTGAATCAGAGGAACACATCTCTTCTCCTTGGGGATAAATCACAGCCAGGACGGTTGGGAATTTCTACAGGTGCTGGATACCCATTTTGTATAGAACAAGCCTTCAGTAATCCTGAGCAGAGAAGAGGCTGCCTTGCTGGTGCGAGGAAGGGCAGGGTAGGGATTCAGGGTCCATTCTTGGTGGATCAGAGGAGGAGCACCCAAGGTAGGGCTTTGTTATGGAGAGAAACAAAAGTTTAATTTAGTTCTGACAAATTTAATTTTGAAATGCCTTTGCCCCAGGACAGTCTTCCTGGCATAAATTCCCATGTGACACCAAGTTTAGCTAGTATCCTGGAATGCACCCTGGAGAGGGCCCCTGGTGACTTTTCTGTTCACAAAAGAACAGAAAACTGCTTTCATGGGAAGAATGGTGTCACTGGGGGCATCCCGATCCACCTCCAATTGTTTTGGTTTTGGTTTGACATGTTGGTTGGTGTTTCTCATGTTCCTTATGGCAGTTTTCCAAATTAGTGTCACCGTGATTGCCTGACAAGGAATCAATTTCCTGTTTGTTTACCAAAACTAGCAGTTTCCTGCAGACAGACTGCCTAGGGAGGAAGGACGTGTTTCTTAGCGACTCTTGACTTGCAAGTTTGGTTTTGGTGCTTCACTGATCTCGTCATTATTCAGTGGCTTTATCATCACCAATTTCACGCCTTGTGTGTAATGATACAAACTTGGTTCTGTTGATTCCTGGTGACATACGGGTGGTACTGGCTTAGGATAAGTAGGAAAAGATCAGTGTTGGAGTCACACATACACTTACTAGGAGTTTGAACAAACTCCAGCAGATAGTGAAGGACAGGGAAGCCTGGTGTGATACAGTACATCGGGTCGCAAAGAGTTGGACACAGCCGAGCAGCTGAACAACAAAGTGAGACCTGCTTAAGACAGCTTTGTGTCAATGGAGTTTTCTCATCTGTACACTGGGGATAATCTCTATTTCACTCTTCCTTGAATTATATAAATTATCTATGTAATATATAGTTATATATTACATATAAAATGTATAACAATACGCAAATACACACACACAATGTAAAATATCCACCATAGGAGGCTCTTACCAAGTATTAGCACCCTCCCCTTCCCCTTTTTGTTTAAAATCTGAATTAAGTCATCTTCTTGACATCTTCCTGTACCTGGTTATCTCTCTATTTCACTCTGTATCTTTCTACCTCTCTCTCTCTACCTACGTACCTACCTACCAATCATCTATATGTTTTTTTCCCCCAAGTCTGAAGGGTTTGACTGTTATAAAAGAAGATAGGAAAAGAGTTAATTATTAGGCAGGCAGGCAGCACTTGGTTTTACTTTGGTGATTAAATATTATAGGCCAACCAGAGCACCATTTGAAAAAATATACCTTTGCTTTGTCACTGTGTTTAAACTGTACTAAAGCCAGTCTAAGCCCAAGCACACACATTAAAAATCTTAGATCACCTTTATTTGACTGTTTCACAAACAAGTTAAAATTTCATGGCAACTACACAGTAAATCAAATGTTAATTTATAGCTTAGAGACTATAGGCAAGTCAGCAACTAGGGCCCAAAGGTACAGTATCTTCAGTAGGATGAAAAAAGTTTTAAATAATAAACTTTTATCTCTTTTAAATGTCTATGAAAAAAATCATTTAAAATTTCTGAAAAATTTTATCTTGGGGGAAATAAATAATATTTAACACCAGAACAGGATTGACACGAGTGCATGACAATGCAAAAATTTTTCATATAGCCTTCATTTTAAACCCTTTAATCATCTGAATGCATGTATATTATAAAGAATGACTAATTTTATAAAGGAAAAGCTTTAAAAAGTAGCAGAAAATGGAGAATTCAGCATATATTTATAGGACTTCTATGAACCACTTTCTCAAAGACTTCAGAGCATTGTAGTGAAAATTACTATGGTTTTTCTACACCCATTGCTTCTCACTGCATCCCTACCGCCCAGCAAGCACTTGGGACTGGCTCAGAGGGTAAAGAATCTGCCTGCCAATGCAGGAGACCTGGATTCAATCTCTGCTTTGGGAAGATCCTGTGGGGAGGGGAATGGCAACCACTCCAGTATTCTTGCCTGGAGAATTCCATGGACAGAGGAGACTGTTGTGTCAGATAGAGTCAGACACAACTGAGCGACTTGGGACCAAACAAAATTTCAAAAGCTTACCAAGTCCAGCAACCCTCCAATGATTACTATTCTGATAGTGATGCAGTGTGCACGGTAGGAAGAAGCTTTTCTGCCTCTCCAACTGGATGCCTATCTAAATGATTTGTTTAAATCATAGACTTATTCTTAATTTATAGAATTAAAGTTCCTCTATGAAGTCCTTATTCACACATTTAGTCCCCCCATTTTTTCCTGTCTCTACAGATTTTGTATATGCTTTTACATTGCTGTTGCTTAGTGATGTAAAACATTCGTGTCCTACTCTTTTGCAACCTCATGGACTGTAGCCCGCCAGGCTCCCCTGTTCATGGGATTTCCCAGGCAAGAATACTGGAATGGGTTGCCATTCCCTTCTGCAGGGGATCTTTCTGATCTAGGGGTGGAACCTGCGTCTCTTGCATTGGCAGGTGGATTCTTAACTATTGAGCCAAACATAGTCAGAAGTAGAGAAATTTTTCAGCAGTGGGCTAATCCAGTAGCAATAGGAAATAAAATAAGGGTAATGCACTTTACACAGCAGAGGAATTATTGATTGCCATAGACGAACAATTATGAAAGCCCATTATCATAGGATTACAAGAAGTCCCAAATCTTCCGAGTCTCAACAGCCAGATAAGAAGATGGGTTGCATCATCTTTATGAAAAGTGCAGCTACATCACCATCATCACCTTCATCATCATTGTCACCATCACCACCATCATTATTATTGTTTCTGTTATTTAGTAGTTAAATAGAAAAGGTAGTTTCTTCCTTCTCAATGCTCACCTTTCTCTTGTGACTTTTCTCTCCCTGGTGTGATTTACCAAATGATTCCTGCTTAAGTCAACTACATGAGGCTAGATTTAGCGCGCTCTACTTAGAAAATCAGAAAATGCTTGGAGACCCTTTAGAATTTGTTTATAGCCAAGTACAGTGCAAGCTCTTAAAGACCCCACACAACACCCCCCACTCAGCTCTCTACCCCGCTCAGTCAGTTTGGCAGTGACCAGGTACTTGGGGGGACAGGAGTTAACTTTCGGATCACTGAGATCTCTGATTTCACACCTACCATGGAATGTAGCTGGGTTCATTTTGTTATGATGTTCAGTTTGGCAGGTGCTGGTGGAGAGGTAGGGCAGGTGCCTCTCCCTGAACGATGTCCGCTGGGAGAGAACTGGCAGCATCAAGGGTAACTTGTATCGAAATTAGAAAATGTTCGCATGTTCTTCTTAGAACAAACCATCTGAAACAATTAATCATGTGTAAAATGGGGAGAAAATGTAATTTTTAATTAACTAAGGTGGTTAATACACTAATTAAAAAATGGAGAAGGTGTAACTTCATTCAGTGAAAATAAAATCCTCACAGTCTTGTGCTTGGTAATGGGAAAGAAATTTCTGGCTCTCACTTGAATTTTTTTTTTTTTTCAGTAACTTAGATGGAAATAAAATACATTGGTAATTATGAAATAACATTTTGATTCTGCAGTGCAGCTGTATTCTAGCAATTTAAATACACCCTATGATTCAGGAAATGGTACCGTTTTGGCTCCTAAGAATTGATCTGTTTTGTTGTTGTTTTTGAAGGGATTTAAAAGAGCAAACACGACAGAAATCTCTCTGTCTTGATGAGGATCCTGGGGACAGGGAATATACTTAAATACGGGAAAATTAAGGCATATCCTGCTTGTTCACGAAGTGTGCCCTTTACTCTGATTTCTCAGTGTTCTAAGCTAAGTTGAGCTACCAGCGTGATTTGTAAAGTGCTGGAGAGCCTGTGGGCTTGAGAGGCAAGGGCAAGTCTTACACTTGAGTGGACGGTCACTTGACGTCTGTCTTCCTCCCCAGGGAGGGCTCAGGATGAGGCGAGCTTCCTGATGCCTAGTTAGCACGCCTGTGAGCCAGGCTGCTGACTGCCTGGCCTCTGAGGATGCTGCTGGCTGTGCTCCGCGGTGAGCTCTCCCCTCTGCCTTGCAGGAAGAGGGGAGCGAGGTCCGCCGGGGAGATGGGAAGCTGTGCCCTGTGAATCCAGAAGAGGAAACCTGGTAAAGTGGGACTGCAGGCTTGCAGCCCCTGCCCCTGAGGCTTCTCCGTAACCCTCCGCGGGGCTGCTGGCTTTCCCACTCACCCATTTGATGTCAGGGGACCCAAACGGCCAGCCAGAAGTGTGAACTCGCACTGGGCAAGACCCAGCGTCTGTGACGTTAGACAGCAACATAGAAATCAGAGAAGAGCTACCGTCCAGCAGTTTTAACCACCAACACCCATTTATTTTAATGAAAAAAAATCTCTGCATTCTGTATGCTTCAAAAAGATTTACTATAGAAACAAATACAATATATGGAACTCTATCTGCATAATTTCACTACAATAAAGACAACATATGACTTCTAGTTCCTATGAAGGCAAACTGAAAAGCACAGGTGCAAACAGAGATTGCATAAGAAAGCGTGTGCGCACCCGTGTGTGTGCGTGAATGTGGTTAAAACCTTTAGTAAGCAACTGCATTAAAATATGCTAAGACACTTACCTGACCCTAGCTCGTGTCGAGCGCTAAGAAAAAGCCACAGGCTATCACTAGTTTATCTGCTAGAAAAATTTGGTGTGAGCTTTGATGGTTCCGTTACAGCGTACGGACAAGAAGATAACCTTGGTACAAGCACTAACCTCCGTCTTATGTTCGCATGCTCACAGAATAAAAATCAGTTACTTCTCATACATAATGAACATCTTTTATTTTCAGGTTTGCAAACGACGGCCGTCGATTCACACAAAAGGGTACTTTTAAAACTACCTGTATTTACTCTATTGTATGCATGTATATAGGAAACGAACGGTGTGTATGCGCGTAAATGTATGTCTGTACATGTGGGCCGATATATGTATACACATGGTACCTGATGGCCTCTTCAGACGCATGTGTGACCTCCATGATGACACTGGCTGTTGTACGTATGCCAAGGAGAGCAAGGTTCTCTATCCTGGGTCAGGTCCCCAGAAAACCCATTGGGACTGTGGTTTCCGGACACTTACAAATGCAGAGAGATAGACGCCTGTGCATTTGATGGTGAAATGTCCAGCTCTGCTCCTCACCACCGTCATTCAGGATCATCCTCACATACGATGGCAGTGAAAACTGTCCCCCTCTGCGGACCTGCCTGGAAGGTGGGTCGAGGAGAAGCGCCAGCTCTGTGCTCTGGCCTAGTGCTGAACTGGACGCTGAGGCCCTGGAGGGGTCGGCTCCTTTAGATTCTACCCCTTCTGTGCTTAACCTCTTGGGGAAGGGTGACAATATATGAGGACCAAGCTTCTGTAGTCTGTCTCTATAAATACTGGGTATATACACATACAGATACGCATACATATACAAATACTAACCCACAGATCAAACCAGATGTGTGGAGTGCTGACTAGCAACATGGCAAACACATCAGGAAAAGTATTCATTGTTCCTCCTCCCAGAAGGTCAAGTTCTATGCCATGATGTTTAAAACACTCAAGGGAAAATTCAGAGGATTCCATTAATTAAAGGGGAAAAGGAAGATGCTGTCAAAATGGTGAAGTACAGATTAAGTGAAAATTGCAAAGAAAATGAAAATCTGAAACAATTGAGGCCTGGTTGTGAAGTTCGAGAGCTGTAAACGGCAATCTTCAGATTTGGATTTTTTTTTCTCTTTTTCCTGTTGCTATGGAAACTTGGGAATCAAGCTTCAGATGTCAGGAGTTCTCACAGACCTGAATGGAAAAGATTCAGAGTCAAGTCAAGGAATACAACAACTCGATTCAAAAACATTTTAGCTAAATACTAGATACATGACTGGCAAGCTATAATAAATGCATTTATAAATGTTGTACTACTTTGGGGAAGTTGTTTTTTCTTCTTCTTCTTCTTAAGCATATCATTTGAAGAGAGAAGGAATAGTTCTGCTGGTTTATGACTCAAAAAGCTGGACTTCTCTGAAAATGTAAATACCACACCTCAGATGTAAATGTAAATGTCTCACACCTCAGATCAACCGTGGCCCCTCCCGCTGCCTCACTGAGCCCTGTCTTCTGCAGTTGGCCCAGGGCTGGACTATTTTATAAACAAGCCTACTTGGCAGCTTAGAAATGGACCATCATCCCAGATACATATACATATATATATATATTGTTTTTTGGTCACTGAGAAAAGCAAGATAGTAACTGGTGGTTCTGCAGAAATGGTGTATGAGTTCCTGAGGGCTGCTGTCACAAATGACCACAAATTCAGTGGCTCACAAACCACACACACTCACTCTCCTACACTCTGGAGGTCACAATTCTTAGGGGGCTACAGTCCAGGTGCTGGCAGAGTGCCTTTTGGAGCCCCCTCCTCCCTTTGAAGCTTCCTGAGGCTGACTGTTTGGACGCGGCCCCTCCCTGCCTCTCTGTGACCTGCAGCAGGGTTTGCATTGCTTGCTCTCTAGGCTTTAGGCCAGTGGAGGGACTTCCACTCTGCCTGATGATAGGCTGAACGGAAGCAGCTTGGCTGTCTGCTACCTTTGCTTAATTATTATTATATCTTGGATTTGTACAGGGAGAAGGTTCCACTAAAAACTCGTGTTACAAAGAAACAAAAATGTATAAAAGATCAACCCACAATGCAAGTATAGTCTATTCTGGAATGAATTGATTGTTGGAATATAATGGGTTGTTCTGTAAAGCTTAGGGCTTTTCATTCTAAATCTGTTAAGGGGGTGGGTCAGCATGTAAATGTCACCAACCAGTGCCGCACCCCATTGATTTCAGAGTTTAAAGTAGTCATGTATCTGTTTGGAAAATTTAGAGCAGCTGCTCTAAATTCTAGGTAAAAGAATCTTTGTAATGTGACTCGAGTGTAAATAAAACGATATTGAGAAGGTTAAGGGAGAAAGCTGTTTTTACAGAAAGGACCATGGAAATGAACATGGTGATTCAGATGCAAGTTTTATTGTTATCTTCTGAACTCACTTAATTTCCTTTTTTTTTTCAGGTAAATTTTTCATTGCCCTTGCTACACCATTGCCTTAAACTCTTTGGTGACCTGGGCTGCAGTAAACTGTATCCTTCATATTCACTTGCATTTGAAGAGTGGAAAAGAACATATTAAATGGTATCACTAATTTCATTTTAAAATATTTTCCTGTGTGAGACCAATAACTTAATCATTTTGGTCATTGAGAAAAATAGGAAAAAAAATTTGATTTAATAAGACCCACTCCATTTGAAAGCCCTCAAGCCCTCTTTAAGTCAAGTCAGACCACAGCATATCTCCTGTGACTGTTGAGCTGATAGCATGAAAATGTTCACAGTGATGTAATGTTCTTAGCTGTGCATGTCTGTGGCACATAGAAAGTCCTGGGACGTCAGAGGTTGACTGTCATTGTCCATAAACTTGGAGGGACCAGCTCCGTCTGCAGGCCGAGGTTGGCCTGCTCTACTCCGGCTTGGTGCTCCTCCAAGCTCTACCTCTGCCCATAATATATTTCTCAATGAAGAGGAGCAAAATACTGATACACTCAGTGATATGGACTGTGCAATTCTGTTTATGGAAAATTCTAGAGAAGGCAATAATCTAATTAGAGAAGGCAGATCAATTAGAGTCTGGACTCTGGGGAGGGGATCAACAAGAAAGGGGTACAAGGCATGGCATCTTGATTGTGGAGTGGCTATACTTTACCGAAATTCATCATACTGCACCCTTAAAATAGGTGAATTTTATGGAATGCAAATAATACCTTAATAAAAACCATTAGAATGAAAAGTGTTTCCGGTGACCATTTTTTTTTTTTTGCTCATTTGGTCACCTCTTTAAACTTCTTCATTGTGATCATCAAGGTTACAATTCAATGCCCCCTCCTTTCCAACAGAGAGACATTTAATTTTGGTACTTATTCAAATGGTTCACCTGATCTGTTCTTTTATATTCTTGCTCTTGTGAATTAATTTTAAAACAGTGTTTGAAAAGGTTTCAGCACAATCTTCTTTGAACTTGCCTTGTCACAACACAAAAACCCTCACGGATGTGCCAGCTTGCTTTCTTTGGCGGGTCCTAGGGGGAGAATTATGCATCCCCTTGATGTCATCAACATGTGATTTAAACAACAAACTGGCAGTAAAAATCATTTCATTTACATTTTTTATTGCTTTCAATGTCATTAGTTTTATTTCTTTTACTTTGGGATGTCAAAGAAGGAATTGCGTCTCTCTTAGTTCAACTCTCAAATGCAACAAAGCCACCTATGGTATCATAATAAACTGAAATGTTTTTATTATCTCTTTCCACAAGGGAGGCAGTCTAATAATGAACACTGGCCTCCATGCTTACCCACCTTGGGACCTTTCTGAGCATCAGTGTCTCGTCTACAGAGTGAAATAAAACCACCAGGGCAATGAAGGAAATAAAGAGAAAAGCCATAGAACAGGGGTGTTTGGTTCATGAGAGTCTACTTGAATCAGAATATTATTTGGGAGGAGGAGCAAAACCCATTTTCTCTTCCCACATTGGATGACGTGAGCCCTGCAGTTTTATGAACAAAGGCTTTAAAGACCAAATTGACATGCTTTTCCTGCTAAGAGCAAAGGAGTAAATGTTTTCGACTTTTTGGGCCATAGGGTCTTGGGGGCAACCACTCAGCTTTTTTTGTGGTAGTAGCAGAAAGCAGTCACAGGTTAAGTCTGTAAATGGACCGACCTTCTGTGTTCTGTGCATCTGTGCTCACTCGCTCAGTTGTGTCTGACTCTTTGCGATCCCATGAACTATAGCCCAACAGGCTCCTCTGTCCATGGAACATCTGATTTTTCTGGCAGGAATGCTAGAGTGGGTTGCCATTTCCTCCTTCAGAGGATCTTCCCAACCCAGGGATCAAACCCACATCCCTTGTGTCTCCTGCATTGGTGGGTAGATTCTTTACTGCTGATCCACCAGGGAGCATCGGTATTCTAATCAAATCTTAAAATCAGGAAGTGAGCCTTTCTGGGCTATAGTTTGCCATTCCCTGCTTTAAAGAAACATCGAACAGATTCTATCAAATCTCCACATTCATTCAAGGACCATGGCTGGTGGGGAAGTTTTCTTGTCCTTACACTTTATAATCTACTGATAGTTACAGTGTTGTAGGACGCATGCCCCCACTTTGCTTAATACTTTGGACCCATTTCTGTGTGCCCTCTTGCCATTGTCATGGGTCAGCCATGCTGGCCTTACTCTTAGGAGAGTCTGAGCCATAGGACATTCAAGGCGTCTTATTCCTGCCAGTTTCTCACATGCCTACATTATTAGTTTCATTCTTTCTCTGTTAGGAAGAACATCTTGGGCTAGGTCTATAATAAAACAGGAATCATTGGCAGGCATCTCTAACGTTCAAACGAACATTATTAAATAATCTTATGCCTTTGATATAGGGACAGGGCTAAGTTTGTTTTGAAGTCAGACAGGTCGGTGATGACAACTGTTCTTAACTATTTCTCTTACCTGGGGACTGAAATGACATGTCTTGTGGTGCAAAACACGGGAGGGTCATTTCCAGCTGCACAGGGAGATTCAGGGTTTCTTTCTGAGGATAATTATGGCCTGTCCTCAGGTGCCCTGACCTGCAGTGGGATATCCATGTGGCTCTCCATTTAGGTGAGAACAGAAAGGGCATCTGACATTTCAAACACAGAATGCATGCACCTGTCTTTTCTCAATGGTACTATTTTGAGTATAAAATGAACACGAGTTCTTTGGCAGTCACCAGACAATTCTGTCTTGGATTAACTGTGATCCAAGAGCTCAGACGGGAGAGATGAGAAGTGAGGCATCCTGGGGAGCCTGCTCATTATTGATTGACACCTGTAGGTCAGGGTGCCCCAAAGTAAGGAGGAACAAGAAAATCCTTTGTCGGAGGAAGCAAATGCTGCCATGCCTAGTATATTCCTTTTAATCTCAACAGATTGCATCTTACTAGTATTTAACATGATGATTTGGAGTAGCAGGCATGTGTATTATTGTAAAAAATACTGTGTAAACATATAAAAACACTGGGTATGTGTGCTGGAGGCTACGGTCACCTGGGATGTTGGTTCCCTGGGTTGGATGGGCTGGGGATCTATCTGTACCTCAACAATTGGAGCAGGAATCTTCCATGAAAACACTCACTGGCCGCCTAGAGGCGCTGGTAAGTGAGCAGAGTCTTGAAGAGCCTTGGTTCACAGAGGATCAGGCTTTGGTGTCATGTACTTGTGTTTATGGGCTTCCCAGGCGGCTCAGTGGTAAAGAACCTGCCTGCCAATGTGGGAGATGTGAGTTCGATCTCCGGATTGGGAAGATTCCCCTGGAGAAGGAAATGGCAACCCCCTCCAGTATTCTTTCTTGCTTGGGAAACTCCATGGACAGAGGAACCTGGCAGGCTATAGTCCATGGGGTTGCAAAAGAGCTGGACACGACTTAGCAACTAAACAACCACACCAGTTGTGGATGATGTGTGAGTGGCTACTCAATCATCTGTTCCATCTGTGTACACACACGCATGCACACACAGCATTTCTATTTCTGTACAATCACCCAGGAAGTACTGCCCTCTGGTCTATCCCAACTCTGCTATGTGTGAATTCTGCTCCGTGTCTGTCTAGTGCTCACTTGAGAAGCTGGTGGAAAACAGATTCCAGAGGTTTACTGCAGCAGAGCTGGTCAGAGCAGGACACTAAATAATCCCCATGTGTCTGCTGATAGGGGAGTACCCTGCGCCATAGGCCTAGGATGGGAAGGGATGCTCTCTAGCTGTTGGAGTGAATGAACCAACAAGAGCAGTGTGCTTGCCTGGCTGTCGAGCTAAGAATGGTTTTCATACTATTAAAGGGTGCTAAAACACGGAAGACAGAACCAAAACAGCTATAAAAAGGAACATGAAACAGAGCCCTGATGAGACCCCAGAGCCCAAAATATTTGCCACCTGGCCCTTGATGGGAAAAGCTTGCCAATCCCTGAACTACAACAACATAGATGGGGCTTGGAAATGTAATGAAAAGAGGGAGAACAGAGGGTTCCAGCACATCAGGCTCAACACAGTGTGAATTAGACCAAGTCTGACAAGCTGCACAAAATAGAACTATATGGGAGGTGTGTGTGTGGTGTGTAGTAACAGTATAAAACAGTGTCCACACACGCTGGGTCATGACAGCTATTGTCTCTGGGGAGAGAGAACAGGAAATGAAACTGGGGAGAGGGACAGGGGATTTCAGCTTCATCTGTAATATTCATGTTTTATACAAAAGGAAAGAAAGAAGGAAAGGAGGGAGGAAGAAAGAGCAAGAGAGAGAGGAATATATATTCCCTCCCCCCTTCTCTTTCTCTGTTTCCCCTATTCTTTCCTTCTCTCCTCACTCCATCCCTCACTTCCCCCATCCATCTGTCCATGCATCCAGGGAGACACCTTGCACTGTAAATTCTCCTCTCTAATTCCACTCCGAGGTCAGTGGCTCAGCAGGGAGCTCTACGTGTCTGAAGTTGGAATGAGATTTCCTGTTGACTCCACTCAACACTGTCACCAGGATACAATAATTTCTGTCTTTATTTTCTAATCATCACTTTCTTAGCCTCCTAATTCACAACAACACCATTCACCTTCTCAGAAGGTAAATTCTGAGGCCCTAAAGTCTTTTGAATGGCATTAGTTATATGTTAATAATTGCTAAGGTTAAAACTGGACTAGTAAGCCCCAAATAGGAAATATTTGATACCCGTATCTATTTATTTGATGCTCACACCTCTATTACTCGGCATAATGGTTCATTTATTTAAAATAATTCTTTATTATGTCACAGTCATGACAACCAGTCAGTGAAAAAGCTGTGTAAATATGCAGTCACCTCTTTTCCTACAGCCTCCACGTCCTTCTATGCATTCTCATGACTTCTTAAAGGGTGTAAAATCTCCTTATATCTAGCTAAAGATTACACTGCACCATGCAGAGAGAAATAGGGCCCTGGTAGAGATCAGCCCTGGGATTTCTTTGGAGGGAATGATGCTGAAGCTGAAACTCCAGTACTTTGGCCACCTCATGCGAAGAGTTGACTCACTGGAAAAGACTCTGATGNGTCCACACACGCTGGGTCATGACAGCTATTGTCTCTGGGGAGAGAGAACAGGAAATGAAACTGGGGAGAGGGACAGGGGATTTCAGCTTCATCTGTAATATTCATGTTTTATACAAAAGGAAAGAAAGAAGGAAAGGAGGGAGGAAGAAAGAGCAAGAGAGAGAGGAATATATATTCATATATATTCCCTCCCCCCTTCTCTTTCTCTGTTTCCCCTATTCTTTCCTTCTCTCCTCACTCCATCCCTCACTTCCCCCATCCATCTGTCCATGCATCCAGGGAGACACCTTGCACTGTAAATTCTCCTCTCTAATTCCACTCCGAGGTCAGTGGCTCAGCAGGGAGCTCTACGTGTCTGAAGTTGGAATGAGATTTCCTGTTGACTCCACTCAACACTGTCACCAGGATACAATAATTTCTGTCTTTATTTTCTAATCATCACTTTCTTAGCCTCCTAATTCACAACAACACCATTCACCTTCTCAGAAGGTAAATTCTGAGGCCCTAAAGTCTTTTGAATGGCATTAGTTATATGTTAATAATTGCTAAGGTTAAAACTGGACTAGTAAGCCCCAAATAGGAAATATTTGATACCCGTATCTATTTATTTGATGCTCACACCTCTATTACTCGGCATAATGGTTCATTTATTTAAAATAATTCTTTATTATGTCACAGTCATGACAACCAGTCAGTGAAAAAGCTGTGTAAATATGCAGTCACCTCTTTTCCTACAGCCTCCACGTCCTTCTATGCATTCTCATGACTCTTCTTAAAGGTTGTAAAATCTCCTTATATCTAGCTAAAGATTACACTGCACCATGCAGAGAGAAATAGGGCCCTGGTAGAGATCAGCCCTGGGATTTCTTTGGAGGGAATGATGCTGAAGCTGAAACTCCAGTACTTTGGCCACCTCATGCGAAGAGTTGACTCACTGGAAAAGACTCTGATGTTGGGAGGGATTGGGGGCAGGAGGAGAAGGGGATGACAGAGGATGAGATGGCTGGATGGCATCACGGACTCGATGGATGTGAGTCTGAGTGAACTCCGGGAGTTGGTGATGGACAGGGAGGCCTGGTGTGCTGCGATTCATGGGGTCACAAAGAGTTGGACACGACTGAGTGACTGAAGTGAACTGAGACCAGTTAACTGATCTGGGCACATCTGTCTGAGCTCAAGTTCAGGGTCATCTGCAGGAACCTCTTCTCCACCTGCTCTGTTGACGGCACTGGGTGCCTTTGCATGGTTCCTCAGATTGGCAGGGGGATGTGAAGGGGCCTTTGGACATTAGTGGGAGCACCTTTACGGGTAACATTCCATTATACAGACATAAGCTTATTCCTCTGGGATGCATATTTTGGGAAAGAAGATACGTGGAAAAACAGTGGGTGTGGGGCAGTTGTGTTTTCCTACCGCGCACGCACACTAGAGTTTGGTGAACTCACGGGCTAAGCTGAAGAGGGACAGGAGCAGGGCTGTGGCCGTGCTGAGGTGCGGGGCCCCGGCTGCGTTGCAGTCCACTTTTGAATTCTTGCAGGAGCACACTTGTACCCTGAGGTCTGTGATGTTCGTCATGGGCGGCTTCCCCGAATCTGTCACCATGATGGGCAGGTGGTAGTTTGCTTTGTTCAGGTTTTGAAGGAGGCTTACCAGGGCATGTGTATCTGTAAATACAAAAGGCGACCTTCATAAGAGAGGGTTGGGCCTCTGCAAACAAGAGTGGAATTTCAGCAACTGAACTCACAAAGTAGGCAGTGCATTGATGCAACTACAAGAGTACTCAAATATAAACCTATTAACACCAAATAAACATAGAAAGTCAGCTCTTCACTTGTAGAAATCACATTTCAAGTGCCTAGCAAGCACACATGGCTGGAGGCTACCACACCAGACTGTGTTTGTTGGTGTTTGTGCCCAGTCATGTCCGACCCGATGGACTGTAGCCCACTAGGCTCCTCTGTCCATGGAATTTTTCCAGGCAAGAATACTAGAGTGGGTTGCCATTTCCTCCTCCAGGGGATCTTCCTGACAGGGATTGAACCTGCATCTCCTGCACTGGCAGAAGGGTTCTTTACCCCTGAGCCACCTGGGAAGCCCACCATATCAGAGAATACCAGATAAAGCACTTCCACCATGGAGGAGTTCTGTGTTTCAGGGCTATTATAATCAATTTCAGGAGGACCCAATTTGGTGGAGATGACAGTACCGAGAACTCCTCCCTACAAATGTATTAGACTTAAGTATAATACATCTTCACAAAGATCACATTCAACATCTAGAAGAAATAATGTAAAAACCCATTCTTGAATTGTCACATTGTACATCTTAAATATATACAATTTTTATTTGTATATAAAAATATGCAATAAAGCTGGAAAAAATAAATTGTTAGCTCAGAGCATTTTTATATAAGAATCCAGATTCAAATAATCAAGATACACTTTTGGAACAACAATAACAAAAATCTACTCACTTTTAAGGTGGGCAGCCCCCCCAATCTGTTTCCATGGAAATGGTTTCTACACTCTAGTCTTTTTTTTTTTTTTAATATCTTTATCTATTTATTCTTTTGGTCATGCTGTGCAGCATGTGGGATCCTAGTTTACCAACCAGGATCAAACCTGTACCCCCTGCAGTGGAAGCTTGGATTCTTAATTACCAGACCACCAGGGAAGTCCCTATAGCTTAGTCTTTATCAGGCCCCAGGTTTGTGGGAATTCATAGCACAGATACACAACTTGGGGACTAGATCTTTAAGCCCATGCTTGGTGGGAACATCCATTACCCAGGCCACTGGTCAGCACTCAGAACTGGCCATCTCACCTGGCACTGTTTTGGCCTTGGGCTATTTTCTCTTCATTCAAATGACTATGGATTTTTTTTTCTTTGCCATGCTGCATGGCTTGTGAGATTTTAGTTCCCTGACCAGGGATCGAACCCATGCCCCTGTATTAGAAGGCAGATTCTTAACCACTGGACCACCAGGAAAGTCCCAGCTATTTTTAAAAATTGGCTCTTTCTGGGCATAAACAATGATAAATATTAAAAAAAAAAACTTGGAGGAACAAGAAAAAGAATCCCGAAGGCATTTTAACTATTAAATAAAACCAGAGAGGAAAGAAAATTGTGACAATCTGAGAACAAAAAAAAAAACTGGAAATAGAACTGCGATATGACCCAGCAACCCCACTGCTGGGCATACACACCAAGGACGCCAGAATTGAAAGAGTCACATATACCCCAATGTTCACTGCAGCACTGTTTACAATAGCTAGCCAGGACATGGGAGCAACTGAGATTTCCATCGGCAGATGGATGGATAAGGAAGTCGTGGTACATATACACAATGAAATATTACTCAGGTATAAAAAGAATATATTTGAGTCAGTTCTAATGAGGTGGGTGAAACTGGAGCCTACTATACAGAGTGAAGTAAGTCAGAAAGAGAAATACCAATACTGTATATATTAACACATACATATGGAATTTATAAAGACAGTAACAATGACCCTGTATGCAAGACAGCAAAAGAGACACAGATGTAAAGAACAGACTTTTGGACTTTGTGGGAGAAGGCGAGGGTGGGATGATTTGAGAGAAAAGCACTGAAATATGTATACTACCATATGTGAAACAGATGACCAGTCCAAGTTTGATGGATGAAGCAGGGCACTCAAAGCTGGTGCTCTGGGACAACCCAGAGGGATGGGATGGGGAGGGAAGGGGGAGAGGGGTTCAGGATGGGGGGACAAAGGTACACACCCATGGCTGATTCATGTTGTTGTATGGCAGAAGCCTCCAATTAAAATAAATAAATAAAATAAACAAACAGATGAAGGATTATCCTAACCAGAAGGTGACAGCAGCAGAAATAAGCGATGTGATGATGATGCCAGTGAAGTGGCAGGTTAACACAAGGAAGATTCTCTGATCTGCAGGTAGAAGAGAAAGTCTTTGATGAGAAAGTTCCAGCTGGAAACTGAAGCTGGGGATGATTATTCAAATCAGCAACAGCCACAAAAACTAGCAAATAAAACACTAACCCCTCAAACAAGAGAAGGGCTGCTTTAATTAAAAATAATCAGTGTAACAGAATTCATTCTTTAAAAAGCAATAAAATAGACAAACAGGCAAATAGAATCAATAACAAGAGAAAGGCACTAATAAAATGAGATCTGAGATAAGACCGTAACAATACAGATGAGGTCTTTTTAATAGAAAATTTTATGCACAATTGTATAATACATTTTCAAAACTTAATGGAATGGATAACTCTCCATCCCTCTCAAAAACTCTACCTCTGAAGTAAGAAGAGGGAACCCAGCCCTGACTGGGGCAATCATAAGATAAATTCACTATTGATGGCAAAGTGTATGTAACATGTGAGTTCTGGTCTGGGTTTTATTGAGAGGCAAGGTGATTGCAGGAGTGAGTTCCCACTTGCCATGGGGAGGGGAGGGCAGTGGGGGATTCACAGTTCAATACATTTGATATTTCAGTCCTAACATGGCAGATGATAAATGCTGGGACAAGTTTTAAATTCTACCTGTACATGTGCAAGGATTGGTGGAATGGGGCATTGCTTGCAAGTTTCATAAATAAGGGACAGGACAGATGGGAGAAGATATCAAAGTTGAAAGTCAAAGCCAAGGTCATTTTAAAGACAAAGTCGTTACATTTCTGAGATCTGCAGCATAAAACGGAAGGTGAAGGATTAGAGGCAAGGCTTTCTGAAGATTCCTGCACTGGTGCTTCTCTTAGGGTGGCAAGCATAGCCTAGAAATCCCTGCAGTGCTAGTGAACTTTAAGGTAAACACAGTGATCTGAGTGAGGAGAGGCACCTGAGCCAAGATCCCCAGCTTTTGAAGGCTGAAACCTGGGTGGGTGCAGAGGGTGAAGTATGGGGTGCATAGCTCACAGGGCACAGCAGAGAAAAGATGAGACAGAAAGTGGAAATCTGTCATGCTTGCTTTTCTAAGAAACTGATATTCAATATTTTTACAAATTGTGTACAGGTGCTGGTAGGAAAATTGTCAGTGTTTGTAATGTGTGAATAACTTGAGACAAACCACGTGAGAATACCCGAGAGCACAGGAAAGGAGGAACAGCTTGGAACAGAAGCCAAGCCAGGGAAACCAGGCTTCAAAGCTGAAGAATAACAACGGAATGTTAAGGGGACTTACTGTTGATCCTGGAGATCTTCCAGACTTTATCAGGAACAGTTTGTTTATGGATTTCAAATTTGAAAGGATCTGTGTTTGGGTGAAGATCCTTATCTGTTGCTCCCAAAATGACTACGCTGAGGTTTTTGGCATCATCACAGACCTCTGCTACCGTGGGGTAAATGAAGGGTGCGTTGTCATTCACGTCTTCCAAAGTTATCAGCAGAGTCCCAGTGCCAGTGGCGGGCGGGTTGCCTATAGGGAAAAGGGAGATGTTAGCACACAACCCGTACAACGCAGGGGCATCGTCCACAGTACCTCTTCCCAAAGTGCTAGACAGTTTTACCATTGTCATTAGATTTCAAACAGGACCAAGAGGGATGGCTTCCATCTGTGTATAAAGTTTAGTGGTTTAAAAAGCCTTGTAGTGTTATGATCTCCAGGCCTATCCCTGTTGCTGCAAGTGGCATTATTTCATTCTTTTTATGGCTGAGTAATATTCCACTGCATATACACCACGTTGTCTTTATCCATTCACCTGTCCATGGACATCTGGGTTGTTTCCATGTCCTGGCTATTGTGAATAGGGCTGCTGTGAACACAGGCCTGCATCTATCTTTTCAAATTATAGTTTTCTCCAGGTATATGCCTAGGAGTGGGATTGTACTTGGAAATAATCATACTAAGTGAAGTAAGCCAGCCTAAGAAAGATATCATATGATATTGCTTACATGTGGAATCTTAAAAAAATATAAAAACCCTTTATCATATGTAAGGCTTCTGACTGATGTTCTTCAGAATTTACCGTTAGAGTGCTAAGCTTTAAACACACATGTCATACCAGCACATTGAAATTCACTCCAAGGATGGAAATTATAATTAGAACTTATCCTTGCTTACCATAATGAAACTTTTAATCTAAATAGCCAAGTATTTGCATGTTGGCAGTGGGAAGCCAACATGAGTGTTTCAGAAGGGCAGTGGAACAATCTGATCTGACTTATTTGTGGAAACACACAGTGGTATTGACAGGAGATGCTGGGCACTGGAGGCAGGGAGCCCAGCAATAGATTGCATCATAAAGGGCAGTTTGAACGGCAAATACGTGTCTAGTCATATTGAGGCCCCTCAGGTGAGGCTGCCAGAAGAAAAGCGGGAGGTATTGGGGTGCAGAAAGACAACAGCCTCAGCTCTGACTGTGCCAAGAGACTGTCAAGTTCGGTGCATCTGCAAAAGTGTCCAGAGCTTGGGAGACATGCCAGGGCTGAGTTAGCCAATGGGAATTGTCAACGTAGATGCTTTTGAAACCTTTCTAGCAAATTGGGTTACCCGAGATGAAAGTGCAAAATTATGGAGGGGTGGGCACCTCAAAAAACCCCAAAGAGCAGGTTAAAAGTTTAAAAAGCCAGGTGATAGTTTCTGGAAGACATGCGGGAGATGAATTGGAGGAGGAGGAGGCAATGATCAAGAATTAAACATGTTATGATGCCCAAAAAGATAAGGAGTCAAGAGAAGCAATGGGGTTTCCCAAGAAGAACGTTACTGGTGACTTTCTAGGGAGTGATTTGCATTGGTGGGGAAGAAGCCAGATTGAAGGAAGCTGATCAGTGATTCACAAAGCATGAGAATAGATATTCTTTAAAGTTTTTGTTTTTTTTTTTTAAATTTTTAGTGAAGAATAGTTGATTTACAATGTTGTGTTAATTTCTGCTTTATGGCAAAATGATTCAGTTATACATATACATGATTTCCCTGGTGGTTCAGACAGTAAAGAATCTGCCTGCAGTGCAGGAGACCCAGGTTTGATTCCTGGGTCAGAGAAGGGAATGGCAGCTCACTCCAGGATTCTTGCCTGGAAGCTGTCAGGTTACAGTCCATGGGGCTGCAAAGAGTCAGACCTGACTGAGCGACTAACACTGACTGACTGACATATACACATTCTTTTTCATATTCTTTTCCACTATGGTTTATCACAAGATGTGTTGAATATAGTTCCCTGTGCCATTGTTGGGCCTTGTTGTTGATCCATCTTACAATAGCTTGCATCTGCTAACCCCGAACTCCCCATGCATCCCTTCCCCACCCCATCTCCTCCTTGGCAACCACAAGTCTGTTCTGTATGCCTCTGAGTCTAGAGATTGGATACTTTTTAGTGAGGCTGGTGGAAATTTAAACAGATCAACACCCAAAGATAGTTCCAGAGTGAACATTCAAGTAAGTGTCTGCTAAAACAGGAGCACAGCTGTAATTAATCATCAGAAGCATAGCTATTTCTAATGGTGGCGGAGCATCAACTTTTGTTAGCCCAAGAACGCAAAGGAGATGCATAATTATTTTGAAGTTGGTTTCTCACTGTCAGCTTTAGTCATTTGGCTGAATTTCTTTATTGAAAAATTATTTTTCTCTTTTTATGGAGCTAATTGAATATCTCAGAGGAATCCATTATATTTTTTTTCACCCTGAATATAATATGGAGTCATTTAGTAGAATGGATGAGAAGGCATTATGAGTGTTTGAAATATGATCATAAGAATTGGCCTTTCATGAACTTAATTATACTACTGTCTTCAATTTCCCCTGTGTTATTCTCAGGCCAGGCTGGTGATGTCTTTTTCTGAAGTCAAGCAAAATGAGCTTGTTTTTCTTCTGTTGAGAAGGTAAAGAGTGGATTCTCAAAATCCTCAGGGAAAGCCTCTCCCAATTTCTATGTACGAGATGGAGGAAAATCACCACTCCAAACTAAAACGTAATTTAAAATGTAAAGATTCTTCATGAGCCCTTTGGTTTCTGCAGTTGTGGGGGTCCAGGAAATACCAAGCTTTTGGCACTCAACAAAAATCCCTCACCCCTTTTCTCTCCTTTCCATCCGTAAGCCAGAGCTCTCAAGGGCGTGCTCTGGACGACCAAACACCAAAGCGCGGCTGGGACCGACCCCTCCTCTATTCCAGGAGGGAAAAGGCTCAATCTGAGCGGAATCCTGGGACGGTGAGCTAGACCTGCATTTGCTGTCTGTGCGCTCCTCAGAGGAGCCCAGGGCCTCATTCTCGGGGGACGTGAGAAGACTCAGCGGAGGTTCCACCTCAGAGCCCGTGCCTGTGTGGGCTTTTGTCTTGATAATGCCAGGAGATGCAGTGGCCCCCAGATGAACCACTCCTGTCAGGGGGTCTTAAATAGAATGGGAGGTGGGTTCTGCTTTGGGAATCTGATGCGGGTCATGGTCCTGCCTTAGGAAACGCACTCTGGTTCACATCGAAGGGTCGGCAGTCACCGGGAGAACTGGACGTGCGGCCTGGGCTCTGGGCAAGGTTGGAGTTTCTGATGTGCGACACCTTGGTTTTAGCTGTTGTGCAGCTGAGGCAGAGAGGCTGAGCTCCGGCTCAGATGAATTCCGTGTCTCAGAACCCTCCTTCTCTAGAGCGAGGGTTAATCTTAGCTTTCTATGTCCAAGTTTGCACTCTGTAGATTGATTCTTACAAGCTCTCATTTCAACTACAAAAGCAAACTAAAATTCCAAAACCATCATTTGGGGTTATTATTGGTACTGCTTTTGTATCTTTTTCTTATGAGCTACTTTTATTGTGGTGAAATATACATGATATTTACCACTTTAACCATTTTTAAGTGTGCAGTTCCGTGCCATGAAGTACATTCCTACTGTGCAGCTGTCACCGCTGTCCATCTTGAGAACTTTCTTCATCTTCCCCACCTGAAACTCTATCCCCACTAAAAGACAGCTCTCCCTCTCTTCCTCCCCACAGCCTTCAAATCTTGGTGGGTCATTCATTTTGCTTCAAGCTTTCGTGCTGCCAAACAGTGGCTTGACATGGGAGTAATGGTCGTCACTTTCTTTCCTGGACCTGAATAACCTAATCTGTTTTATCAACAGGACTGTGCCTTCAAGACCACAGAGATGCTCTGACCTCAGGAACTGGTGCCCTGGACCACTGCTTGCTCCCATTTCTGGCTTTGCCATTCCCACTTGGCACTGGCAGCTTATGATACTTCACAAATTGATCAGTTTAGGACCAGATCAGTTTGGACCAAATCCTGCGGCTGGATTTTGAAACAAGACAATGTAACTTGTGTCTGTTCACTTTGGTGGTGATAGTCTCCTCGAGAGCTGGTCGAGTTGGCGTCCTGTGTCAGGGCCAGGCGTCCTGGCCAAACCCTCAGTCTGCTTGGTTGAGTATCGAGGCTTGGACTTTTGTGTTCTAGGTGTAGTTGGGGCAGAGCTGTACATTTTCTAAAAGTCCAAGCGAATCAGAGAGGTTGCTGTTTGAGCACGTGGAGCTCTACCCTCCAGTCTTCCCTCATTTTTCCAGAAGAGGAAACTGGGACTCAGGAGTTGAAGCAGCTTGTCCACGGTGCTGGGACCATGGTGCCGTGCCACCTGTCTGGGGACTGTGGCCCCTGAGACACGGTGTTCCCACGCTGTGCGTGCTGTGGAAACTCCAGAAGTGAGTGGAATGGTGGTCGCAGCACAACCCACCGTCTGTGCCAGGCTGTGGAGCTCAAAGTTTAGGTGTTCT
>SJYW01005968.1:306025-403538 GCA_006410735.1 Raphicerus campestris | reverse complement strand
CCGCACTTTCTTAAGACAGGCCAGCGATTCTGTGTTTGTTAAGCCTTTAATGAAGGAGTTCCTGTACTCTGAAGGCACTGTCTTAACCTTTTCAGAAAATCTGGACCACATAAGGTAAATGACAATATCCATCTTTAAAGATAAAATGCTTGCCAACAGGAAAGGTCATATCTTATTAATCTATAGGATGAAAGGCTGTACTCTTCCAATCATTTATCTACTGCAGCCTGTTCTGCTTTAGCCAAACAAAAGCATTTCACTTATAAAAAAACAAGGTTGTTGGGTAATTTATAGCTCATTAAAATTGATACCAGTTTATGAAAACTGCCTTGTACATCCTCGAGTGTTCTGTGGGCTGCAACCTAGCCTCTATCTGCAGCCTCTGTCTGTGTCTTTTCCTCCTCAAATCATCTGTATCCCAGGCATTATCAATATTATTATGAAGTGCTATTCCAGAATCTACATAGACTCACACTGGAGCTGCAAGCAAAAAGGTCCAAAGAGTTTTTAACTTCTGTTAAAGAGTTTTCTCTATAACTCTTCTGAGCCTTCTAAAAGTTTCTCTAAAACTCTTCTGTTAAAGAGTTTTAAACTCAGGATAGATTTTTTTACATTCCTCCATTCTGATCTCACAGCTTCTTGTCTCTAAGAGGTTCGCAAAAGATTCTCGTTTGGTGCTGCCTTCCCGCTGTTCTGAACTGAATGAGCAGAGCTTGTGTAGGAGCTATCACGGCGTCACCTCTGTGTTTTGCTAAGTGTTACAGGACTGCAAACTATATGCACCGTGTCTCGTTCCCTCTGCAGACGGGTGTCACTCCACTCTCCCGGCGCTACTGCCCCCTGCCGGCCAGCAGCTGGGGACTGTCCTTCCTTAGAACGACAAGCCGCTGAGAGTCTAGCTCTAGGGTACCAGGTACTTAGAGAACACATGAATGGTTACAGTCTCCTGGAGAAGGCACAGTGGGCTAGGGACATGCTTTCTGTGTAGTCATATATATATATATATATTTCTTAAGTTGTATTGAAATATAGAAACATCCACTTTCTATAATGACGCAGCTTGAAGAAACTGCAAAATCTGAACACACTCAGGTAGCGAGTCCAATATATATAAGATTAAGAAACTCTTCTGGAGTTCCTTACAAAACTACTTATACATATGATCCTGCAATCCCACTCCAGGCATATATGCAGAGAAAACCATAATTTGAAAAGATAAATGCACCTGGATGTTCATTGCAGTACTATTTACAATGGCCAGGACATGGAAGCAACCTAAAAGTCTGCCAGCAGATGAATGGATAAAGGAGATGTAATATATATACAATGAAATATTACTAAACCTTAAAAAAGAATGAAATAATGAATGAATTTGCAGCACCATGGATGAAACTGTCATACTAAGTGAATTAAATTGTCATAAGTGAATTAAATTGTTATACCAAGTGAATGAAACTGTCATACTAAGTGAATTAAATTATCATCCTAAGTGAATTAAATCAGACAAAGAAAGACAAATATCATATGATATTGCTTATATGTGGAATCTAAAAAAAAAAGATACAAATGAAATTATATGCAAAACAGAAACGGACATAGAAAACGAATTTATAAGTACCAAAGAGGAAAGCGGGGAGAAGCATAAATGAGGACTTTGGGATTAATACGTACGCACTACCATATATAAAACAGAGAAACAATAAGAACCTTCTATATAGCACAGGGAAATACACTCAGTATTTTGTAAGGACCTGTAGGGAAAAGAGTCTGTAAAAGAATATATTTACTGTTTTATAGTTATATATATATACTTATTTACAACATTGTGAATTAACTATACACTTAAGAAAAGGTCCCTTAAGTAATGCTGAAGCAAGGGTTAGTTTGGCTTGTTCGACCTTGATATAAATGTAATCATTCAGTATGCGATCTTCTGCTTCAGCCTTCTTTTTGCTCAATGTTGTTTGCAAGATTCATTCACTTGCTGTCAATAGCTGCACATCATTCATTTTCAGTGCTGTATAGACCCGATTGTGTGAATGCACCATTCATATATTCTGCATTTGTTGGGCATTTGGATGGTTTGCAGTTTTGAGCTAGCATTCATAGTGCTGGGAGTTACACTCGGGTGTGTGGGTCTTGGTGAAGAGATGCATGCNAGACTCTGAATAGGAAGCAATGACTCTGCTGGACCGAAAAAAAAAAAAAAAAAAAAAAAGGCCCAGATTCCCAAAAAAAAACTATGATAAAAATAAAGCCCCTTACAAGAGTAAGGACACACAGGACACACAGCCCCAGTCTGCTCAGGCTCAGGCCTGCAATCCTAGGCTCTCTCTTTTGATCACACTCACATCTGGCTTTTATATTTTCCTCATAGATTGCTAGAGGTTCAACATCTAGTTTTCTGGAGGAAAAAAGCCCAGGATTCTAGCATTTGTCCATTTCCATGGTGTAAATACTTCCACTGTGACCGACTTCGAGTCACTCCTGATGCCACTGACTGCAAAACTGGGAAGAGATGGTAACACTGGCTTGTGAGTTGGTTTGAGCCAGCTCTGGGCCACCTCCACCACATCGCCGCCCCATTGCCATGACCACTGGCTCTGGCTGGGCGCACTGTCGGACAGCACACGTGACAGCTCANTGTGAGTTGGTTTGAGCCAGCTCTGGGCCACCTCCACCACATCGCCGCCCCATTGCCATGACCACTGGCTCTGGCTGGGCGCACTGTCGGACAGCACACGTGACAGCTCACATAATCTTAACTGTCATCGTTTGAGGCAGCTCAAGGATGCTATCACCAGCTCAAGGATGAGGGGACTGAGCCCAGATAGACTGTGGCCAGCACAGGCTCCCATGAGAGGGTGGCACTCTGCCCCTGACCCCATTTCAAGCCCCCCTGGTTTCTTCCCTGGATTAGCATATGCTTCCAAACAGGGTCCATGACTGCAGGACTTCTGGGGTCCTCTCTTGCTGCTCTTTTGTGTAGATACCCATCTACCCCAGTTCAGAACTGAGTCCAGTTTATTTCGCTCAATGCTTACCAATCCAGCCCTGTCCACTCATGCACACAGTAGGAGCTCACTTAGTTATATTTCCCATTTCTTCCTGCTGTGCTGGTGGTACCCTCTCAGAACAGTGGTCTGGCCCATTTCTCAGGTGTTTGTGTCTGTTTCGTGTGATAGAAGATAAAACTGGGACTTTCATACCTGGTATTAGTGAAGCAGGCAATTCAGACCAATACTCCCACTAAGCAAGCTATAAGATATTGGAAAATACACATAAAAAAAGGAAATGGGGAATAAATCAGGACAGGTTAGAAGACTACAGGACTGCAATCAGGACGGGTCTCTATTTTCTCATATCCTTCATGGCGAAGATCTCATTTTGAGGGGAGTCTCAGAAAGTATTGCAGGTAACGTTATCAATCTGAAAATTCAGCCAGTTTCAAAGAGTTTTTGGCTTTGGAAAGAAGGATCAAGACTAGAAGATTATATCTACTCAAGTAAATAGTCATTAAAGAGGCCAACAAAGGGAGGAAAAAGTGAAGAGGAATGGTCTCCAAGGGATGGTGGGAGGTAGGGGGATGTTGGGCAGAACACAGAGGGCTTCCAGGGAAGGACGCTACTGGGGTGATGCTGTCGCGGTGGACATGTGTCCTTGCACCTATGTCCACATCCACAGGACATACACTGCCAGCAGTGACCGTAGACTGGGAACTTGGGGTGATGAGGGGTATTCATCAGCTGGAACACATGCTACACCCTGGGGGAGGGAGGCTGTGCATGCCTGGGGTTAGGGGATATATGGGAAACCTTCATACCTTCCCCTCAATTTTGCCATGAATCTAAAGCTGCTGTAAAAATAGTCTATTAAAAAGGTGGACAAGTCTAAGTTTTCCAAGCTTTATGAAAATAAAATGAACTCAGCAAAATGGGAGATTGCATCAAGAATATGATATTAAGGGTAAGTTGTATACACAGCTGAGGTGAAAGATTTCGTATAGAACATCCATCACACATGGAGGGAATAGAATCACAGGTTGGAAAAGTGGGAAGGAGCAGATACATCTGCACCCCTCAACTTGAGAGTTGTTCTTCCCAAATTTTGGTAATATTGCTCGATTGCCACTACTCCATTCCCACTACAGTCTGCCATCGAGGCCAACCATCCTCTGGCTATGGGCGGGTCCTGACCCAAACTAGGCCCCTAAACTCACTCTGACACCTGAGCCCAGGCCAGGGCAGATGCTGGGGCCAAGCCCATCCTGATGCTGCTGCCCCTGGTCTCTCACCTGGCCCTGGGTCCCCCCTGCTGTGACACCTGCCTATTAATTCTGTGAATGGCTGCACAGACTTCTGACACATTTTGTTTCTTTTGTAGACACCTTTCAGAGTTGACTTCTGATGCTTGCCTCCAACTCCCACAGATAAACAGCCCATTTCAGAAAAAAGACACTATTTGGAAGTGCATTTTACTAATACTGCTGCTGCTGCTGAGAGGTGTTGGGGCCTGGAACTTGGGAACCCCAGGCTGGGGGGAGTTAAAATCCCCTGCGCTCTCCATAGCTTGCAGAAACACCTGAAAATATTGACAGAAACAAATGCCTGAAGGAAATCCCAGCACTGCCTGCTGGGCAAGTCAGCAAGGGTAAAGTGGATGTGTTCTTGAAACCAAAGAGGAGCGGCGAAGGAAGCATTATTTAATCCTGATCAAGGCAAGGGGACCACTAACCTCTGATGAGAAAACAGACTTTGTACTAGCCGTAAGTAACCCTGTGACAAATGGATGAATAGCCCAAGTGATTATCACACAGAATTTAATATTTAGGCCAGCATGAACTCAGAGCAATAAAGCTCCATTTCATATCTTTTGCGGAATGAGGTGGGGGCATTTATGAGCAAAGGCATGCATGCATGAATGAAGAAATACGCTACATGTAGCCATAAAACTCCCACTCTTGTTTCTAGCTGTTGCTTTATCCAGCCCTGGCCGGAAAGCCCTTGCTCAGCAAATAACAGTGATCTGAGATGACAAATGATGTAAAGAAACAGGTGGGCATACAGAACACACTCATGCTTCTCCTTTCTCTTAGAAACAGAGGTGAAATGGGAAAAGGTAGTTAGCAAAAACTCTAAGTAATAAATAAAGATGCGTTCTTGTTGAAGATGAAAATAACTGCATATTAGAACCCCGCCTTATGGGAGATGAAGAAGGTATTTTCCAATTCTTTTATAAAAAAGCCTTTCAATGTAAACAAACCAAAAAATCCACAGACTCCAGGATGTCAACGCTTGGCCTATTTACGTCATGAATTTTGAATAGTTTCTGACTCTATTTTGTGACACCAATTTGTGTTATAGTCTCTAAAAATATTTTAAAACTGTTTCTTACTGATAGTTGAGAATTTTTACCAATAGGTGAAAAAGTTAAACTTTAGTGACAGAAATAGCATCACATGGTTAGTTATCTGATATTTACACAGTGATTTGGTTATAGGGAACTGGGAAAGAGCTACTCTCATAGCCACAGATACCCCTAAGGAAACATACTTGAGACTGTTGGGGCAGCCCAGTTGGGAGTCTGTGTGTGTGTTCTTTAATGCCAATTGTATACTACTTGTGTGTGTGTGTGTCTTAGGCACACAGTCATGTCAGACTCTTTGTGATCCCATGGACTGTATTCCACCAGACTCCTCTGTTCATGTAATTCTCCAGACAAGAATACTGGAGTGGATTGCCATTCCCTTCTCCAGGGGTTCTATCTGACCCAGGGATCAAACCTGGGTCTCCCGCATTGTGGGCAGATTCTTTACCATCTGAGACTTAGAGTGTAGATTTTACATCTAGTAAGTATTGCTGTAGACAATAATAGCAATCTTTTAAGGACAAGTTTATTAACAGCACTTAAGGCAAGTAATTAAAGCAACCTGACTCTTTCGACATTTACAGAACCCCCAGGAAGGGCCCATCAGCTCTCACGGGGCTTGTGTGGACGTGACTCCTGTGGCTTCAGCAGCTTATGTCTACCCCTTCTAGTGGCACCAACTGCCTCCACTTTGGGCAGCCAGCCCACTGCCCCTTGACCGCAGAGCTTTGTCCCTGCACCAACTCCCCTGAGGTGACCCCGGCCTGTGGTCAGTGATTGGTCTAGGCTAGACCCCTGATTTGCTCTAGACCCAGGAGTTCTGCTGGAACCCTGGGAAGGAACTTTCCTGGGACTGTGAATCTGGAGCTATTGCTGGCGTTTTGTAACATGAGGTCAGAGCTTACTTGAGAGTGAAGCTGACAGCAAGGAGAGGAAGTTAAGAGGGAGAGAAGGCTCCTGAGAGCCTGCCCTAATGGCATATGCAGGGTCATCACCAGCGGGTGCTGTTCTGATTGGCTGGTGTCACGGCTAATGGTTCCTTTATGAATGTTTCCCACCAATACTCAGACCTGGCTCTGCCTAAAATCTCACCTCCCAGTTATGTCAGGTCATTGGTTCATTTTTTTTTCCTTCCTGATCCCAGTATGAGTTAGGTTCCATTTGTTATTAAGAGTCTTGACTGTAGATGACCCCCCCCCATTTGTGAGGGTTAAAATTTAAGTAACAAGCCTTTCTACTATAGATTTGAAAATTAAACTTGTTTTTGGTAGGAGGGAAATTTGAGAGATGCAAAGATCTACTTGGATTGTATTTCTCTTCTTTGAAACCTGGCCTCCCCATTCTGTATAAAAGAGTGTGCCATGCTTGTTAGAAATCAGCCTGGCTTCATCAACAAGAATCTCATTTCTCATGAAACTGAGGTATCTTCTACCTGAACCCAGGTGAGGCATTTCACAGGATGTGGGAAAAATCAATGACCGGGAAATGACCAGCTCTTGGGTGAGCTTACCCAGGCAGAGTGGCCATTTCCAGTGAATGCTGGGTTATTGCACTCTGATCTGTTGATTCATCAGTTAGATAGCTGAGGGTATCGGGTGGAAGGAGGAGGAGATGAACCCACACAGAAAGAGGTGCAGGCAGTTTTTCCTAAGTTGGGTCTGTCTGCTTTGTGGTGATAGGGGCTGAAACACATGGCTCCCTTGCTACTGGATTGAACTTTATAATCAGTCCATTCATTAAAAGCCCAAAGGGCTCAGACTGCTTTGATCTGAGGCTTGAATCATGGTAGTCTTTGAAAGCAAAAATCCCCCCACTCCCCTTAGCATTTCTTCACCAGTGGCTTTGAAATGCACTATCATTTCAAAGTCACTTTGCACAATTTTTAAAAACTATTTTAATAAAAATCCAAGTGATATATGAACAAAATTAATAGGGCTGAATTTTTAGAGAAGCAGTGTTGCTTTACACACCTCTCTACACTTTCATTATATGTGTGTTTAACATAATACATGACAGATATGATGTGTGGTGAACTGAACAGACAGCCTAGTCACCCAGAGCAAAACAATGATGGGAACACCAGACCACCTGAGCTGCCTCCTGAGAAACCTGAATGCAGGTCAAGAAGCAACAGTTAAAACTGGACATGGAACAACAGACTGGTTCCAAATAGGAAAAGGAGTACATCAAGGCTGTTTATTGTCACCCTGCTTATTTAACTTATATGCAGAGTACATCATGAGAAATGCTGGGCTGGATGAAGCACAAGCTGGAATCAAGATTGCCGGGAGAAATATCAATAACCTCAGATATGCAGATGATACCACCCTTATGGAAGAAAGCAAAGAAGAACTAAAGAGCCTCTTGATGAAAGTGAAAAAGGAGAGTGAAAAAGTTGGCCTAAAACTCAACATTCAGAAAAGTAAGATCATGGCATCTGGTCCCATCACTTCATGGGAAATAGATGGGGAAACAGTGAAAACAGTGAGAGACTTTATTTTGCTGGGCTCCAAAATCACTGCAGATGGTGACTGCAGCCATGAAATTAAAAGATGCTTACTCCTTGGAAGAAAAGTTACGACCAACTTAGATAACATATTCAAAAGCCGAGACATTACTTTGCTAACAAAGGTCCATCTAGTCAAAGCTATGGTTTTTTCAGTGGTCATGTATGGATGTAAGAATTGGACTATAAAGAAAACTGAGCCCTGAAGAACTGATGCTTTTGAACTGTGGTGCTGGAGAAGAATCTTGAGAGTCCCTTAGACTGCAAGGAGATCCAACCAGTCCATCCTAAAGGAGTTCAGTTCTGAATATTCATTGGACGGACTGATGCTGAAGCTTTGGCCACCTGTTGTGAAGAACTGACTCATTAGAAAAGACCCGGAGACGGAAAAAGATGGTGGAGGAATAGGACGGGGAGACCACTTTCTCCCTCACTACTTCATCAAAAGAACATTTCANGGGCAGCGAGGAGAACGTGCAGATGAGGGCTCTCAGGGCCGAGACCGAAGTAATCTGACACAACTGCTTCCTCCTCCAGCATCTTCAACTAAGTGGGTCACATGTGCCTCATGCTGATGCTGAGGGCCAGTGTGTGTATGTGTGTGTGTGCACGTGTATGTGTGTGCACGTGTGTGCTGAGGCTGGGCTAAGTAAAAATGTAACAGGTACAGGACTAACTAAACATGGACAGTGAAGTGAAGTCGCTCAGTCGTGTCCGACTCTCTGCGACCCCATGGACTGTAGCCCACCAGGCTCCTCCGTCATTGGGATTCTCCAGGCAAGAGTACTGGAGTGGGTTGCCATTTCCTTCTCCAGGGGATCTTCCTGACCCAGGGATCAAACCCAGGTCTCCCACATCGTAGGCAGATGCTTTAACCTCTGAGCCACCAGGGAAGCCCCAGGGTGAGAGACAATTAAGAAACAGGACTAACTTGTCAGAATTGGACACCTGAAGCCAGAGGTGACTGCTAGAAGTGCAGGGCCGCCTTCCCTAACTTTGGGATTTTCCTGAGTCTTGGGGAAGATGCTTCAGGGCACGGAATCAGGATTCACTACAAGCTTATTGAAGTCTCATGGGCAGCCGGATCCCAGTGACACCAGGAAGTGGCCCCCACACTCGCTGTTTGTTGAATGAGTATAGGAATATTATTTTCACTTGTTGTCAGAAAAAAGCTGCTGCTCTTCTGAGTACTGGCAATGGGAGGCAGGATGAGCACAGGCAGGCTGTCCCTGGGGCTTAGGGTGCCTCTCATCTGCTTGGCATGTTTGACAACACTGGTGTTTTGGGGGGCCATGTCTTACAAGTCACACATCTGTTGGCTGATGGCCTTGCTGTGGGGGCAGGTTCTGCGCCAGAGGTTGAGATGAACACAGAGAATGTGAGTCAGGCCTTCCTTAAAGAGCTCACAGTTCAGAGCAGAAAACAAATTGACACCTCTATAGAGGAAGGGCTGTACTGCAGGGATTGGCAAAGTGCAGAGACCAAATCTGGCCCTCTGTTTGCTTGTGTAAATAAAGTTTTACTGGAATACAGCCACATCCATTGGATCTGCATTATGATAGCAGAGATGAGTAGCTGAGACAGACCATGAAGCTGTGAAGTTTACGTTGCTTATCATCTGAACCTTCATGCGGAAAGTTTGCTTATTCCTGTTCTAACAGACTATTCAGTGCAAGCAGCTGTGACTAAAGTAACGCATTCAGGACTTGCCAGCCTTACTTGCTGTCAAATCCAACTCTCAGGGCTCTGAGCCAGCTGGGGTGGAAGTCTTCCTGGTGCTGCCTCTGTGGCTGAATGGGAAAGAGACTGGAGAGACCTCCAAGGGTAGGCTCCCTCTCCCCAGGAGGAGTTGAAACACTGGTGCTCACAGCCCTCCTCAGCTTTCCAAGTCAGTAGTATCTGAACACCCAGGTGATGCCTCGGGAGGACCCAGTGGGCCAAGCTGCTCAGTCAGGGACACCAGGAGAGAGTAGAGAGAGGGGAACATCTTCCATCCTCTCAAGCCCAAAGGGGAGGCTCAAACCAAGGAAGAGCATCATGTAATAATCAAATATGGAAGTTTAATGAGCATTTATCCACACTGCTTATTAAAGTCAGACCCTGATGGAAATCTATTTTCAGACTTTGCAAAAGGTATTACATATTAACCTCTGAACAGGAATCACTGAAGTCTAAAAGCCTGGTTTAAAAATATGCTTTGAAAATTGTTTATTTGAATTTATTCATGAAGTAAACAAACTGTACTGAATGCCTGCTACGTACCAGGCTCTGCTGAAGAAGTTGAGAAGAAGGGCAAGGAGTCTGGGGAAGGGGGACAGGTAGGGAACATGCAGGCAGGCAGGTCAACCCTAGTTACAGATTTATCACATCATCTCCAACACTGGCTCGCCAATACTGAACTGCACGCAGGTTAGGTTCCTATGAGTATCTGGTCATGTTTTCATCAGCCAAGCAATACACAACCTTGCCTTGCTTTATGTGTATTTCTGTTTAAAGACACATCACACACACACACACACACAGTTGATTCATTACATGGAACTCACAGCTGATAGATAGTACTACAACTCATGTCTGAAAGAAGCTCGTCTCATGCATGGCTTTTCTCCACAGGCCCCAGGAACAGCAGTTAGCATGTCAGCCCTACACTGGGGAACCATTTCAGAGAGTGAAACCACCAACAGGAAGCTCAAAACTGTGAGTGACTCGGCACCTCACAGACCGCGAGAAGCAAATGTGTTTACAGCCTGAGCAGAAACAGCAAGCCGGAGCATCACTGCTTAGACCTCAGCTCGGGGGGTGTGTGTTGACGGACACATTTTTCACTGTTCTGTGCCCGTCTGCAAATAACTGAGAAAACACTCCGAGTATTTTTTGGGTACAAGTAGCTGTTCGTGTGTAGGTGAACCCACAAATACAGAATGTGCGAATCATAAGAAGTAACTGCGACTCAGGGCAGAGAGAGTGGTTTCCATGGTGTTCTGGAGTAGGGAAGGTGCTGGTGGAAGACCATGGTGGAGCAGAGACAGCCAGAAGGAGAGAGAGAGGAGAAGGGTGGGGACAGCAGGGCCGACTGGGAGGCTGCGGCACGGAGAGTGTGTTATAAGGATGCAAGAAGGGAAGGGGGGCCGGAGTGGCAATTACTGTCGCCCTGGTAAATGACAGTGTGCCTTAGACCAAGTTTGTGCCATGGAGTTGCAAGAAAAGCACGGATTGAAGACCTAATTGGAGAAGGACCTGCTAAGATAGTTGATGTTTCTATCTATGCTTCCATGTATGTTAACTAGACAATCTATGTTTTAAGTATTTGTGAAATAGTCAATCTTTGAGCTAGAGATGTTTGATTTTTAGACACATAGGGTAAAAAAATCAAGTAGTAATCACTTGCCCAAAGATTTCCAGTCCCAGGGAACAGCTCACTTGTGGGCATTCCACGAAGGAGATGCAGATGGATGCCAGCAAGGACTCCAAAAGTTATCTTTCCATGATCTCTGTCTACTGGATCCCCTGGTACTCCCATCTACAGTTTTTAAAAGATGCCCCAGACACAGATAATACAGAGATGAAGCATTCTCTGAACACTGACCCTAAAGCTCAGTCAATGAAATAAAGACCCCACTGGAACAAGTTTCTGAAGAAATTTTATGGGAATTTAAAGAAGCTGAACATTCTACTGGATACAGGGTTATTTTTTGTTTTTTTTAAAATCACAGTTTCTCCTCTTACAACATATTAATAAAAGAAAGATTTTCTTGTTAAAATATCCTTTGGCGTAAATATATCTGAGTTTGAATTCCATCCCTTCCACTGACAAACTCCCCGACCCTCAGCATATTTTGGTACCTTGGTTTCTCAACTGTGGAATGGAGATAACCACGCCCACTTCATGGGGACCGGAGCAGTGGTGCGATTTCTAGATGTTATGTTTACTTTTCTTACTTGTCGTGTTTGCCTTTTCTATTTCTATATGCTCTATTTTTTTTAATTCATGGTTCCAATTTTTTCCTCTAACCATTTTAAATATAGTTATTTTCCATTCAGGTTTTTTTTAATCCACAGATTGCTTTTCTTTTGAGCCCAGCTATATGGATTCCACAGGTGAGGAGGTTATGTTCACCTTGCATTCTAACTCTTGCAGAAATGGCATTGCCTTTTGTCTGGCCCACCATGATGCAGGCTCAGGGAACAGGGGGTCCTCAGCGCCGCCTTGTTTTCAGCTGAACACACTTTCAGTCCTGTTGCAGGGCCACAGGATCATTAAGCATTTCTGATCCCACCCTTTGAGTTTTCAGAAGAAATGGGCCCAAAGTAGAAAAGTGGCTTTCACAGTGCTGTGCTGAGTCATACCAGAGCTGGACACAAAAGGAAAACTCAGTCACTCTAATCCTACTTGCCTTAAAAATTTGATATTTTTATCATGAATTTTTGCATTAACTTTGATTTTAAAAAATCACTGCATCAAACAGCAAATTCCCACTATCTATTTTACGCAGGGCAGTGTGTGCATTTCCACGCTACTCTCTGTCTGTCTGCCCCCTCCTTCCCGCCCTGTGTCCACAGTCTGTTCTCTGTGTCTTGTGTCTCCACTGCTGTCCTGCAGATAGGCTCATCAGGGCCATCTTTCTAGATTCCAGACCTTAACCCAGTGCCCTGTGGCAACCTAGAGAGGTGGGATGGGTGGGAGGTGGAAGGGAGGTTCAAGAGGGATGGGACATACGTGCACCTGTGGCGGAGTCATGTATGGCAGAAACCAGCTCAATAGTGCAAAGCAAGTATCCTCCAATTGAAAAAAGAGATTACTTTGATGGCTGAGATTTCTGTGCACCGAGGAGAGCTCCTGGCTCGCCTCCCCATCCCCAGGGGAAGGTCTCGGGGTGGTGCTCCCTCTCTGGCCCTGAGAGTCAGCCCAGAGCCTCGCCTTCCTCCTCCTCTACCACACCTCGGGCTCTGCACCCTTCTCCACCCTTGGTGCCCCGTGAAGACTGACCTGCTTCTGGCCCATGAGCCCCATGTGCTCGTTCTGAGACAGAGCTCTCAGTGGAGTGATGTGCAGATGCTGGTCCCTCAGACCACAGGCGCCCATCCTCACAGGGTGCTCCCAGGGAGAGCTGTGGCCACCAGGCATTGTGGGAAACTCCCATCTGCAGAAAGGGTTTCTAGGGGATGTTGACATTTCTGGCTATTTGTCAGCCTTCATCGTTCCACACAGGATCCCAATTTGGACAAGCTCCTGTTCTGTGCAGCGTTGATGGTGGGAGGCAGCCCCAATCCCAACCTTGCCCGGATGCAGTAGCAGTGATAAGAGCCGTGCATCTTAGCTCCAGTAAGCCCCACATATGCGCAGAAAGTGATGGAGGGGTGGGCGGTAGAGTTCAGGTGCAGACACAGGAAGTGTAACGTGAGAATCAGGCTGATCCCTCTGGAATGGTTCACATTGTCTTCCCTCTTGAGTCTTATTCGGTGGCCACTCGTGTTTTTCCAACTTATCCAGTCTGTGATCACCTATCTCAATCTAGTAAATTCTTACTTTATTCCACTTCATGTAGCTGACGCTGCTTCTGTTGCTTGCACTCATGGATCCTGACAGATATGGGACTAGAAATAATGAGAGGTGCTGAATTGTGCTCTCCTTTTCTGCTCTTAGGTAATGGTCTGCTTGCNTTACTTTATTCCACTTTATGTAGCTGACACTGCTTCTGTTGCTTGCACTCATGGATCCTGACAGATATGGGACTAGAAATAATGAGAGGTGCTGAACTGTGCTCTCCTTTTCTGCTCTTAGGTAATGTTCTGCTTGCTTCCTCTCTCTTCAAACATTCAACCAGATCTGAAGCTTGTCTGGGTGACAGAGTCCCTGCAAATCATGGTGTTATTTGCCCAGCATCATGTGATTTGCAGAGTGTCTTAAAATACTGATAAATTCAATCATGATGCCCAAACCAGGAACAGTTTTACTAGTAGAAAATATGACTATGTTATATGCACACTCTAGAAAGATTGCAAAATCAAGCACCCTTGTCCACCAAAGAGTCAAGCTGCAAGCCTTCAGACACCAGTTGAGAGAATTGTTAGTCTTTGATGATGGCTCACATGCACGCATGAGAAGGCAATGGCACCCCACTCCAGTACTCTTGCCTGGAAAATCCCATGGACGGAGGAGCCTGGTGGGCTGCAGTCTATGGGGTCACGAAGAGTCAGACACGACTGAGCGACTTCACTTGCACTTTTCACTTTCATGTGTTGGAGAAGGAAATGGCAACCCACTCCAGTGTTCTTGCCTGGAGAATCCCAGGGACGGGGGAGGCTGGTGGGCTGCTGTCTATGGGGGTCACACAGAGTTGGACACGACTGATGCGACTTAGCAGCAGCAGCACGCGCACGCATGTGCCCGGTCATCTCTGAGTTCTTGCCTGTGGGCAAGCGAAGGGCAGGTGACACAATGCATTATTTAACATTTTTTTCCTGCTCCATTCCATTTTCCTAGGAATGGTGGTTTTAGAAATGGCACAAATGGGATTTTAGCAGTGTGATACCTGGGCCAGCTTGTAGACCACTGGTAGGGCCTCTGGGAGGAGCAGAGATGGAAGCCTGCCATCAACTTGGAGTTGTGACTAACATCCATTAAGTCGCTTCCCTGATAAGTGTCTCCAGAGACTTGCTCTCCTGTGGGTCCTTAATGCCTGAATACCACAGATGTAGAGAAACAATGTTTTCCTTCTCAGAGAGCCACCTTCAAAAAATGGTGACGTGTTTTGTTCTCTGCTGAGGATGATGACCGGTCAGTTAAGGGGGCTGTGCTGGGCATGCTGCAGGTGAAGTGCTTAGCCTGGACCACCAGTTTCTCCTTCACAGTGACACTAACCGAGGTGTTATTGCCCCATTTTACAAGTGGGGAAACGGGCACAGAGAAATTGACTGTCTGGTCAGGGTTGCATACCTGGAGAATGGATGAGTGGGGGTTTGTGCTCAGGAAGCCTGGCACTTGGCAGGCAGCGGGGCCACCAGGGCCCTGGGCTCTGCTACTTCTCTGTGAGGCCACGTGAGACCAGGGGCCTTTCCCCTTCCAGTGCGGCCCACTGGGGCAGCTCCTGGAGGCAAGACAGAGTCCTTCACATCCTCTGAGAAAACACCTCATTCAAAGCTGACGTTTTCTAGTCTCTTCTAATAAATTTGGCAGCGTTAGGAAAGGATTTTATGATGGAGCTATTGTTTTCCCTAAGACAGTCATACATGTGGGAGCACACGGAAGTGAATTAAATGGAAAGATGCCCAGAGGTGGGGGCAGCATGGGAAAACGGCAGCATCGTCAATCGTGCAGCAGATGCCCGTCCAGCAGGTGAAGCCGTCCCTGCCCGGCGATGGTGGGCAGAGGTTCTTTGTGAGAAGAGTGTGCTGAGACACCTGCCTGCCCGAGGGACAAGTCTCTGGTCCAGGGAGCTCTGCCCCATGGTCCTCATAGGTAGCTGGGCAGCAGCAGGCTTTGCTGTGACATTCAGCAGAAAGATGTGTCAAAGATTTGAAGACTATCAAGTGAGAATCAGAAATGGAATGTGCAATTGCATTCTGAAAAGTAGAAAGCTGGTAGAGAAAAGCTCTCGGGGCTGTCTGCAATCGGACGTTGAGGGCTGAGCTTTTTCTGTGTATTGGTTTGAGAGGCAGAGTGTGGAGAGGCAAGAGCTCTCTCTTGCAATTTATCTTCCTGTGTGCGAATCCCTGTGATCTTGGGCCAGTTTTCCGATCTCCCTGAGCCTTGGTGGCCTCAGTTGTGAAGTTGGGTGATGGTTGCACCTTTCTTACAGGGTTGCTGGGAAATCACAAGTGATTGCACGTAGAAGGTGTGGAGAACAGTGTCTGGGACACGGTAAATGCCAGCTGCTCTGTTGCAAGTGTGAGCACACTAGTGTAGCCGCAAGAAAGGGGCTGACATAGACTGAACGTGTTAGGAAAGTGGACCACAGGAGGCATTACAAAGTGCTGATGACAGCAGAGAAGGAGATGGACAGAGCCAGGCCGACCTAGGACCAGCCTGTCCCTGGCTGTGAGTGTCCACACGACCCTGGAGCCCAGGGGAGCAGTGCCTGGCAGACGCTGGATCTGCCCCTCCAAGGTCTCACAGCCCAGCTAAGGGCCGTATATAAGGACGCTGGCTCCGTGACTGTCAGGCAGCGGCCTCATGTACAGGACGCCAGGCAAGGCCACTCCTCAGAACAGCAGAACATCCAAGGGCTCCGCCCGGGGGGCCCTCTTTCTTTCCCACCTTTGCTCACCTCTTTGGGGATCTCAAAGGCTCGGGGTTGTAACCCCTTCTCTGGAGCTTCTGCTTTTGCTCCTTTCTGAAGTACTTAGATAATAATATATGATGCCTATTTCCTGAGTTCTTCAGATGCTAAAACCACCACCAAATGGAAGACACTAACTACTCGATCATGAGCAGGTAGCCCCCAGGACTGAGACCCACCCAGCAATCAGAGAACCGTGCAGGAGCTGACCACACACGCTGGGACGCCCCTCCCTCTCCTGGCCCTGAAAGACACTTTGCGGAAACCCTTCAGGGAGTTGAGGGGTTTTATGAGCAGGGGCTGCCTATTCTCCTTGGGTGGCTCTGCAATAAAGCTTTCTCGGCTCCAGATTCCGACATCTTGCATTTGGGTTTGTTTGGCCTCGCTGTGTGTTGGGCACAGGAACTTGCACCGGGTAACACCATCACCTTCTGAACGTTTCCAGCATCTGCCTGCTGCTCACGGCTTCCACTGCTGCCGCCAAGTCCGACCTCCCTGACCCGGATCACTGCGGTGCCCTCCCCACTGGTCCTCTGCTTGCTCCCCTCCCCTGAACCCTTCCCACAGACTCTCTTTTAAAACCACTAGAGCCTTTAACTTCCCATCTTGTGTTCGATCCAGAGTGAATGTTTTACCCACACACAACTCTGGCCTCTGCTCCCACAGCCTCAATCCCTCTGCACAGGCACCCTGACCTCCCCTGACATCACACACCCTGCACACTCAGCCTCAGGGCCTTTGCACCTATTATCTTCCCTGCTTGGACCACTCTGTCCCAGATATCTGCATGGCTCACCCTTTGGTTCTTTCAGCTCTTTCCTGAGATGTCAGACCCTACTGCTTTCTCTGTTTTATTTATTTATTTTTCTTTGTTACTATGCTACTTATTTTAAAATTTATCTTCTTGATTGTTTTCTCTTTCCCCTACAGGAATATAATCTCCATNACCTTCTGAACGTTTCCAGCATCTGCCTGCTGCTCACGGCTTCCACTGCTGCCGCCAAGTCCAACCTCCCTGACCCGGATCACTGCGGTGCCCTCCCCACTGGTCCTCTGCTTGCTCCCCTCCCCTGAACCCTTCCCACAGACTCTCTTCTAAAACCACTAGAGCCTTTAACTTCCCATCTTGTGTTCGATCCAGAGTGAATGTTTTACCCACACACAACTCTGGCCTCTGCTCCCACAGCCTCAATCCCTCTGCACAGGCACCCTGACCTCCCCTGACATCACACACCCTGCACACTCAGCCTCAGGGCCTTTGCACCTATTATCTTCCCTGCTTGGACCACTCTGCCCCAGATATCTGCATGGCTCACCCTTTGGTTCTTTCAGCTCTTTTCTGAGATGTCAGACCCTACTGCTTTCTCTGTTTTATTTATTTATTTTTCTTTGTTACTATGCTACTTATTTTAAAATTTATCTTCTTGATCGTTTTCTCTTTCCCCTACAGGAATATAATCTCCATCATGACAGATATTTTCAACTGTTTCACCTGCTGCTATATCCCCAGTGCCAAGAAAAGGGCCTGGCATATTGTAGGTGCTCATTAAGCACTTGTGGAATGAATAAAATATGTAACGATTAAAGAGGTGGCTTATTCTATCCTAGCTCCCATCCAAGTCCAGAGGCCCCGCTGCACGTGTGCAGTCCCCACACAAGGATCTAAGGCTGTTAAAGTCGGTGACATGAAGTCTGGTTGTATCCTGAGATTCCTGTCTGTATGGTTAGACGACACAGGGAAGCCTCTGAATTAAACATATCAAGAGAAAACAGAGCTTCAGGATTCGTTTGGAGAGCAAACTGGGAGCAGAGACGAAGTGAGCTTCTTGAGTGAGTTCAAGACTCACTGTCTGCGGTCTCATTACTTGAGTCAGTGCTAATGCTGTGATGAGCTCTTCATGAGTGCCCAAGGTGTGTTCCTTGGCTGGTGACTAACAGACAAACTGAGATAATAAAATAAATCGGCTATCCTCCCTGACCGACGTCTGTTGCAGTGCTGAAGTGTGTGGCTTTCTCAATCAGTGCTGTGCTGGTAGCTTCTGGAGCAGCCCTCATCTAATTCAAATGCCTTTATTAGAACAGCAACAACAACAAACAGCTAAGCAGATTTAACAGTTTAGAAAACACCGAGCAAGAAACAATATTAACATTTGTCAATATTTTCTTTATTGGTCCTGGAAATTAATTTCTTAGGCTGCCAACAGTGACCATTATAATTATATTAAAATGTAACCAATTTGAAACCATGCTTTCAATAATGAAAGTCTGGCCCATGGCCAGTTTATAATAATACGTAGATGGATGTTAAAAAGGTGGGTAAATTGTAAAATATCCTTTCAATTCGTTTTCCAAATGGTCGGATGTTTCATAGTAACCAAATCGAGCACCTCTAATTGAGGTTAATAATGAAAGTCTTCCGTCTCTGGATCATCATAAAGGCCAGAATTCTATTTTTAGCCACTGAAGCTGTTAAATCTATAAAGATTCAGTTGTTTAATTTATTAGATCTTGTTTCCCATTGCCATCTTCATAACAGAAAATCTGATTGTTAAAAATAAGAGTAAGCTATATATTTTATAAGTAATTAAAACTTCTATAGCAGAATAGGCAATAAAACAATTGCCACCACGATCTTCCAATGGAGGGACATCACTTGAATTAAAAATTACAAAGGTGCCACTGTACACAATTCATTTACATTTTAAGCTTTGTGTTGACTCAAGAAAGAAATACCTCACCAAAAAAAATGACCTCACCCCAAATCCTATTATTGAGGTCAGTAAGCACATTTAATTAAGATGAAGTGTTAATAATATATTTTAGTGGATGGAGGCTCTTTTCATTTCCCCAGGTAGAAATGTTATTATTTGGCCTTTAACTTCTGATTAAAATTTAAAAGCTGGGAGTCACCCCAAATTAAACTCTTAAATCTGGTTTGGAATCTGTTTTTTCTTTTTTCAAAAGGAGTTACAACCCTCTTTTCTCCTCCCAGTAAGTGGTGAGCTACTATACATTTTGAATCTCTGTGTTCCTGAGAACTGATAGTGATGACAAAATCCTAATTTCCAAGGGAACTGATTTTTGCCATCTGCTTCCAAAGGTCTTAGAAGATATAGAACAAAATGCCACAGAGCCAGCTGACAATTTTTGCTCAATTTCCTATCATTTTCTCATGTGATTTCCTTTGAATGGGCCCCAATATTAGATTAAATGAGGTATTAAAGAAAAAGACTTGATGAGTCACAAGAAGACCCGCAAAACCTGAAAGTGGGCATTTGAGCAAATCTTTTCAGACTGAATTTTCATCACTACATGTTGCATTCTGTACCAGTTTGAGACCATGAATGAATCTACCCGGAGTTTAAAAGCTTCCAAGTCTAGAGGAGGAAGGGACAGGAAATGACTTAAAAAGACTCAAAGAAATCAGGACGAAGTAGGCAGTGGTTTCCAGAGAGATGAGGATCCGACTGGGATCTGATTCTGATATTCTGTGTTTAAAGAATGGGCTCAATCTGGCTTATGGTTTTGGAAGAAGAGGCCGCTGATGGACCTGGCTCCTTAACTAACTCTATGGACCTGGGAAGCCCAGTGGGAAGCTGATCAGTCCTGCTCAGGCTATCCCCCTCCCTGGGGGGTTGGTTTAAAACAAAGCCACATGCAAATATGTCCACAGTTGGGAGACATTAGACGATACTTGAAGATGAAAAATAATAGTAATCCATAAACAAAAAACCATGTCTGCGTATGCACAAATGCTTGCATACAGACACTCCACCCCAGCTGCTGGCAAACCACGCTATACTTGTTTACCAAGCACACCCATAGGCGAGGCCCAGTGCTGGGCTGTTTTAAGATCTTCAGTTGGTACAGGTGTTATGGAAAACAGTATGGAGGTTCCTCAAAAACCTAAAGATAGAGTGGTCAAATGATCTAGCAATCACGCTCTTGGGCATACAGACAAAACTATAGTTCGAAAAGGTATTACCCGCCCGTATGTCCACAGCAGCACTGTTCACAACAGCCGAGACATGGAGACAACCTAAATGTCCGCTGACAGGTGAAGGGGCAAGGAAGAGGTGACCTACGTGAGCAGAGGGAGACTATGCAGCTGTACAAAGCACAGAATCGTGTCATTTGCAGCAACAAGGATGAACCTAGAGATATTCGTAGTTGGTGAGTCAGTCAGAAAGAGAAAGACAAATACTATATGGTAGCACTTACATGCGGAATCTAAACTATGGCACAAATGACTCGACCTACAAAACAAAAGCAGACTCACAGACACAGAGAGCCCGCTTGTGGTTGGCAAGGGGAGGGGTTGGGGAGGGGTGGATGTGGAGCTTTGGGGTTGGCAGATGCAAGCTATTCCATGTGGAAAGGGCAGACTGCAAGGGCCTGCTGCAGAGCTCAGGGAACTACATCCCACGTCCTGAGACCCACCACAATAGCAAAGAATGTGGAAAAGAGCGCGCGTGTGTCTGTGCACCTGCGTCATGGTGCCACAGAGTGGAAATCAGCACAGCACTGCAAACCAACTGTGTGTGTGTCTGCCCAGCTGCTCAGTCGCGTCTGACTCTTTGTGACCCCATGGACTGCAGCTTCCCAGGCTCCTCTGCCCGTGGGAATTTCCAGGCAAGAATACTGGAGTCGGTTGCCATTTCCTATTCCACAATCGACTACACTCCAATAAGATAGTAAAAGAGGACCTTTGGGCCTCTAAGAATTTTCTCTGTCCATGGTGGCCTCCTCCCAAGTCACACCAAACAGACTGAAATGCACCACACCGCCAATGCATAATTTCTGAGATAATTTTTATACTTTTGGAATAATTTGGCTATGGGAATATTTCACTGATAATCCTCTGTGATTTTTCTAGTGCTGACCCAGACATCCTTACAGTATGATCTACAAATAATTTGCAAATGTAAAGGGTGTGTGTGTACTCAGTCGCTTCAATTGTGTCCAACTTTTTGTGACCCCATGGACTATAGCCTGCCAGGTTCCTCTGTCTATGAGATTTTCCAGGCAAGAATGCTGGAGAGGGTTGCCGTTTCTTCCTCCAGGGGATCTTACCAACTGGGGATGGAAGACGAGTCTCCTGTACTGCAGGCGGATTCTTCACCACCGAGCCACCAGGGAAGCCCTTGGAAGTGGAATGACATTTTTTTCAAATATTAAATTCAACATGGCTCAAGTCATGGTGCTGTGGACACTCAGTCTTTATTAACTTCAGTTTGCTGTTTTCTTTTCAGATTTTGCTGATGGCAGATTATGTGTTTGCGTCCTTGACATTTTTGTCAAGGACAAAAGTTTTGAAGGCCTTGGTGCTGGGCCTGAGCGCTTAATTAACTAAACGGTACTGATGAAGCCCTGATGGTTTATCAGGGATGGAGATGAAAATGATCGTTACCCTCACAGAGGCTGAGGGTTAGTGGAAAATAACAGTGGAACACTGAAGCGTGATAAATGTTATACTAGACTTTCAGAAAGCTAGGGCAGTGCAATCTGAAAGTCAGGTAGTCACCTGCAGGGGGATGCCTCAACCTCAGAAAGACAAACAGACACGGGCGAGGTGATGGTGAGATAAGCCCCAGTAGTTCACCTCATTTGTGATTTTCTTCTCATAAACCTAGGCTCAGACAGGAAACGTTTTCCTCATAAAAGAGGTACACGCATCATTCCTCATTTACAGGGTGGTTGTGAGAGTTAAGTAAGACTGCCCTCAATGCTTTTGGTAAACGTTTATTAAAAATGTCAGGCATCTTAGTCATGCAAAACATGCATCCAGGGCTCCTGGCAGTCTTTGCCTAGTATAGTCTGGTACCCCATTCCCAGGAGGCAGAGACCAGCTCAAAGGCATGGGGATGGTGGCATTTCTGGGGGGATTTAGGAATCTGTTGACCAGTGAGACTACAATGGTGCTTGGAAAGAAATAATTTTGTTGCTTGGCTCTTTCTCCCCAGCTGGGGACCACTGGTACCCTACTTTGCAAGGAGACAACTTTCTTTTCTCATTCCTTCCTTTTCCCCTCTCTCCCTTTTCCCTTCCCTCTTCCTTTTTTTTCCTGTGGTATTGCTCTTGCTCTTTTGACTATAAGCTCCCTGGAGGCTGGAGGCAGAGACCATTTCTTTCACAAATTAAAACACTGCATCCAGCAGTGTAAGGCCCATAGTAGGCACTAAACAAATATGAGTGAATGAATTCAGTAAAGGAATGAATGGAAAACTATAATGCTTGTGCTTTTTTTTTCAAGCAGTTATCTTTGGCAACCCAATTATCTATTATTTTGATTGTGTAAAATCTAATTTCATGGCATGTATTCATCTTGTAAAATTCATCCTGTAGTCTTTTATTACACAGAAATGTTCAATACCCAAAGGTGTTCATGGAAGAAGCTTCTGGTTACCTTACAATATCCACTCTTTTTTCCTTTCTTAGTAAAGAATTCCACTTTTAAAAGCTGGTTGCTACCCACCTGAAAATGACCATGCTTCCCAGTATTTCTTGCAGCTAGGCTGTGGCCAGGCGACTAATTTTGACCAATCAGATTCAAATATAAAAGTGTCTGACTTTCAGGAAGACTGCCTAAAATATAGGAGAGTCCCTTCTGTATTCCCTCTCTCGCAAACTACTGTCTGAAACACAGTGTGAAGATATGAAGGCTGGAGCACTGGCAACTAATACAGCCCATGAGGCAGAGACTGCAGCTGAGAGGGGACTGAATGGCGAGCAGGAAGGAGCCGGGGCCCCTGCCAGCTTTGTGGAACTGCCATCCCTGCCCTGGACTGCCGTAGCTGCTTTATACTTATTTTATACAAGGAAAAAAACCAATTTCTATCTTCTCTGAACTGCCATCGTTTTCAATTTTCCTTTTATAGTCAGCCAAACTTAATCCTCACAGATACAGTGCTGCTGGACAAACACTTGTGGGGCTCCCAGGATGAATGATCCTTTTTCCCAGAAACAGCAAAGGGTAATTTCACTTGGGCAAGGACAATATTTTTCCTCAGCTCACATCTTACATGTTCGGTGTGTGGCAGAAGTCTCTGCTATAAGGTTGTTTACTACAGACCAGAGAGAGAAGATGAGTTCCGTCTAAAAAAATGTTTGGAATAGGAATTGCTACTTGGATGCCTCAGTAGAAATCCCCTGATCATTCAGAGAATGAAGTAAGTCCTCTCGGACCACTCAAAATGATGGAGCTGCGGGCCATATGCCTAGAGCAACCAAGCCAGCTGACTTGATGCCATGGTGAGGCTGGTCCATGCTTCTCATCTCACTGTTGGAGGATGCTGGGGAAATATAGTCACTATCATTGAGCTGCTATTTCTGAGAATAATTAGCCAACAAGTTTAGGTGCATGGGTCCATTGCTCACTGGAGACGCTAAAATGTTGAGAAGTGCCAGATCCCTGTCTGGTGTTCATGGAGGCAGATTCCGTCCTGAGAGCTGAAGCCAGTCTCTTTGCCTCTGCGCGTTGAAAGGCTGGGCCATGGGAACCAGCTCTATTTTACAACATGTCAATGTTCACATAACCTTGGAGCAGAGAAACTTTTTAACCATCAATTCAAGTCATAAGGGAAAATAGAAATATGATTGCCTAGGTAAAAATAGAATTCTTTATATGACAAAAGCATTAGCAACATCAACACTTTTGCACAGCATTTTCAGAAAATTCTTCAGAAAATTAATGATGCATTAAACAATTTAGTGACAAGCATGTCCACTGACCTTTTACAAAAATAATTGCATATGACTGGAAACAGTCTAAATAGCCAACAACAAGGGAATGAATAAATAAATGAGCATGTTTGTGTAATAGAGTAGTAGAATGCATACTATTCAGCAACTAAAAATAATGGCTATTTCTTGACATGGAAAGCTATTCACCACATATTGGGAAGTAAAAATGGCAGGTTTCAAAGCAAAGTGGCTGATGTGAGCCAATTTTGAAAATAAAAAGAAGTACTCCAACATGTGACTAGAGATATATTCAAGCTGTTAAAAAGGGATTTCCTTGGGTGGGACTATCATAGATTTTAAAAATTAGATTCTTTATTCCCAACTGCCTTTTCAAAAGTGTCCTCCATGAACTATCTTAACTTTATAATAAGGATAAGAAGATACAAGTCATTAAGAAGAAGAATTTCACCTGTCATAGCCCACTGCTGTCCGTTTGCATTTGGCTAAGAGCACAATGCAATGGGCTTTTAAACAAGCTTTAATAACACAGGCTTTTTAGTGAGAATATTCACTCTGAAGCCTGGACACCTCCTGTCTTTAGAGTTACAGGCTTCTCAAAGATCAAGGCGCCTTTCACTGGTTTTAACATTCCCTAGTGAGATAAAAGAGGGCATCCAGTGGCAGCGGCGGAACTACTGTGTCTGAGACGTGTTTTCCATCCCAGATCACAGGACAGGATGAGTCTGAAGTGAGGTCCTAAGTTTTGCGGGGGTTGGGGGTAGGGAGGAGTTTTCCTGTCTTGGCAAGGGAGGGAGCCCGCCTGCCCTCAGGGAGGAGGCCTGTCGCGGTGGCGGTGGGGGCGGGAGCTAAATGAGGCTGTCAGGATCCCGGCCGGGCATGCCGGGTCTCACTGTGCTAAGATGCCTTGAGTGCCTGGCTAGTCATCTGAGATGAGATGGGGTTATTGGAGCTGGGGCACCGACAGTGTTGGAGTGAGATTTTGATATAGAGACAGGCGGAGAGGCAGAGACGAAAGAAGAGGAGGAACAGCGGGGAGGGGCGTGATAGAGGGAGAGGGTGACAGAGGGAGGAGGAGGGAGAAAGAGGAAGAGGGAGAGAGGAGGAGAAGAGAGAGGAGAGGAGAGAGAGGAATGAATGGGAGGAAGGAAGGAACATAAGCAGACAGACGCGATGGCCGTGGGACAAGAGAGAAAGACAGTCCTAGAGGGTCAGGGGCGATGCCAATAGAGACAGTGATGGGGAGGAAGACAGGCAGGGAAGACAGCGACGGAGGCAAGAAGAGATGCATGCAGTAAAGGACAGACCAAGAGTAACTGGCACCGGGACTGGCACGTGAACACACACAGAGCCGCGCACACACACACACACACACACACACACACACACACACACACAGGGACACCCGGTAGCATGCAGGAGTGCAGAGCCAGGGCAGAGCTATTGCTGGGAATCAAGACCCTTGGAATACATGTGACTTTGTCAGTTGAACTCAGAGCTCTTCTTGAGATAAAAATAGGAGTTCCCAGTGTAAAGTTTCTCCCTCTTCCAACGCCTGCTCCCCGAGGAATCACTAAGAAAACACCACCAGCAGCACCACAGACACAAGGTCACCATGTCTTTCTGGGAATTCTGGGGAGCTGAGTGCGATGATTAGAAAACCGTGTCCCAGCCTGGCCCCTCCCCTCAGCCCTGCCCAGCCTTTGCACACACGGCCCCTCAGGGACACAACTTCTCGTGTACAGGATCAAAGGCTACAAATAATTAATGAGCCTTTTCTCCCTGAAGACTTCCTGTGACAACAGCTCAACCTGTCAGGGATGTTATGCCTGCCTTTGAGGGAGCTCAGACCAGTGTCAGGAGAGGAAGGGCAGGTTGGCGGGGAGAGGGAAGGGTGGAGGGAGGTCCAGTCAGTGCCAGACTGAGAAAGGGTTACTTCCAGGCAACTCTGGATCTCAGCAGGAAGGAATGGTTCCAAAGAGTCAGACCAGAGAGAGAAATGTGTGTCTCACACATTCACACACATTAACTTTGCTTTCAGTGCTGGAAAAGGGACTTGTTCAGACACTGCTCAGCCAGATCCATTTGTAAGTGCTACAGTTCTTAGCCAAACAGCCACAGGAACACCTCAATTATATTTTCCAAGGGGACCATGACATTGAACTTGATCGCAGTGGCTCTTTGTGGCCCCTGATGACTCAGAATCATTCCCATCCTCTAGGAAGGGCCTTTGGCATTCCTGTGGGAAGCCACCTCCCAGGTACTCGTGGTTGGATGCCGGGTTCCCAGTGGGCTCACGCCTCAGGACTAGCCCCGGGGACCTCTCGCCATCCTGCCGTTCTGTCAGGTGGGTGTGCAGTTGGCTCAGTGAGACCCACACCTGGCCCTCTGGCAGATACTTCTGGTTGGGGGGGAATCTTTTTTTTTTTTTTTTTTGGTAAGACTGAGGTCCGGCATTGCTACTGGTACCTCGACCCTCAACAGCTGCACAGAGACAGCTGAGGATGAAGCCAAACCAGGCTAAGCGCAGAGTCAAGAGGTGGGGAAGGAATATATTCTGAGCCCTGGAATCCTCATGCTGAATGCCTTTGCTCTCATTTTCAATGCTGTGGGCCAGCACAGGCACTCCTGGAAAAAGTCAGTCTGAGATGGGTCCTTGCCACTTGTGACAGAGGGTCACATCACACCTGTGATGACCAGCTGTACTGTGGAAACTGGAAGCTCTTCAGAGCTTTCTCTGTTCCTGCTTTATACCACAAGTCTCACGTCTAGTAAGTTACAAATTGCTTTCTCTGATTGCCTTTTCTTACAGTGGGTGCCACTAATGCTCCATGGGAGATAGAATGGGGAAATACTGGATTCCGGTTCCAGTTGCTGGTCTGTTCTCCAAGCTCAAATCCTGGCCTTGGAGTCCCTCGCCAGTCACCTGCTCCTCTCCAGGTGGGAATCACGGCTCCTGACTCCGTCTGCTGGGACTGCCGGCCATGGCCTCTTGCCATACTCCAAGCACCACACCCCATTTGCCAGATGGGTTTCCTTCCTGCTTCTCAGTCAGTTGCCTGTGGTGGGGGCAGGTGCAGTCACGTCTGGGAACATTGCCTCTTTGACTGCCAAGGGGCTCTGAGTTGGGGTGCATGGCTCCAGCTCAGGCAAAGCAGACTTGCCCCAACATGAACTGTGAGTCGAGTGACACAAGGGTGGACAGTGGTTGCAGGTGGGCCACTCTCCCTGTGAGATCCTGCAGTGCCAGCCTGTCANCTCTGAGTTGGGGTGCATGGCTCCAGCTCAGGCAAAGCAGACTTGCCCCAACATGAACTGTGAGTCGAGGGACACAAGGGTGGACAGTGGTTGCAGGTGGGCCACTCTCCCTGTGAGATCCTGCAGTGCCAGCCTGTCAGGCCCCACCACCTAGAGGAACAACAGTTCCTGTGCTACCTCAGCCTCGGTCCAAGCACCTTCTCCAATTCTATAAACTCCTCATCACCGATCATCAGAGGAACGCAAATCAAAGCCACAATGAGATAGTACCTCACACTCATCAAAATGGCCATCATCAAAAAGACCACGAGTAACACATGCTGGAGAGGATGTGGAAAAAGGGAACTTTTGCACACTGTTGCTGAGGAATATGAATGGGTGCAGCCACTATGGAGAACAGTGTGGAGGTCCCGCAAAAAAAAAAAAAAAAANATTTCAGAGGTGGGAAACCTGACACAGTGAGAGACAGGGTATGTTACTGGGGGAAGGGTAGACAATATTAAGTCCTTATAAAAGCTTTAGGAAGATATTAAGGCTAGATCTTTTTAATTTCTACCTTCCTTTGAAAGTTTTTCTCATTTTTTCCTTTGTAAAATGTTTCCAAATTCATCTCCTCAGTACTTAAAAGAAGTTTACAGACAGTTGTTTCTACTGTAAGCATGTCATGCACCTTCTGTGGATTCAAGGATAAAATTAAAACAAGGTATTCTCTGTAAAGCAAATATATTTATTATGCACTTTCATTTACATAGGGATTTTCGCTTAATATAATACAAGGAATAAAATAAAACTTTTACAATGTGAAATTCAATGTACATTTTTAGGCTATTTACATACCCCCAAACCAAGGGAAAAATTCAAAAAGAAAAAGCTTTTGTCTGCAACTACATTTGCTGCAAGGTGTAAATGGAGGACATTTAAAGTAAAACAAGTATTTGCATAGGCAAACAATATTGGAAAAAGTACTTACTCTTGTTTTTTGAGCAATGAACTACTTTTGGTGAGGATTCTGGTAGACATGGGAGGTGAGGGGGAGGGACACGACATTACTGGCTGTATTCTGCAGAACACACTGAGTTCTGGTCCATTTTCCTTCCAATATCTTTCCTACACACATGGAGACTTTATTTTTCATTACTGTATATATATATATATATATATGTTTAATCACTTCCTCTGCTATCAACTCATGACTTTTAGGAAAGAAACACAAATGGAAGGGGATAAAACTGCTTAAAAGCATATGGCATCACAGTTGTGTTGTGCCAGCAGGTGATTTACAAAATTTAACGTTTTTTATTTAAAAAATAGTTACTTAGGAGTTTTCTATTCATGGGACTATTTTTACTCTCAATGGAGCAGAAGCTATTTTTAGTCATGGTATTAAATAAATCCCCACAGAAACCAATAAGCAAAGCAGGGCTTCTTCCACCCCCATATTAGCCTTATCCTAACTGAAAGCCATTGCTGTTCTATTCCAAAACTTAGTTCATATAAAAACATCCAGAGGAATATTTACTTCTGAAAAGCATATTTCTCCAACAGGTTCTCTTCCTATCGACTGTTTCAAGTGAATATAGTATGGATATGAAAACACTGAGCTCTTCAGAAAACAGAAATCCCTTGTGTCACGAGTCATATCTTTGCCCCTTGGCCACAAGGTGCATTTTTGTAAAAACAATAAAATTAAATAAATACAATTCCAATAATTCAAGGCTTAATAGAAAAACTGGAAGCTTTCAAGATTCTCTTTCTAAAGAAAAATACACCTAATAAGAAATTAGAGCTTCCTCTTCTAAGTTACGTAAATGTACTGTATTTGAGATATGAGTAGAGTTGGTTCTAATAAGAGGATGTGTTTATAGTTATTAACAGAATCATTAACACTTTTAAGGCTACTTTGCAAGAGTCCTATTAAGTGTATTTAATAAATGTCCCATAGGGACAAAAATTCAACACTTGAAACATTCACATTTGAGTTATAAATATTGCCATGTCACCTTAATATTGATTGACCTTATCTCCTGATTATGACTTACCGATGATATAAACACCCAAGTTTCGCTGACTTTAAAAAACAGAAGCAAACACAAAAGCCTTACAGGAAGATCAAGTGAAACATTTATCACGACCAACTACATATTTCTGTTTCTGTGAACAATGCATCATGTATGTGTCTTTCATATATGAAGATGACATTACTGACCTCAGATACTAAGACATTTTCTGAAGATTTTTTTCCAGTAGTCGCAATGGTTTTGTGCTGAATCTCCAAATTCTCTTTCCTATTCCTCTTCATCAACAGCACAAGGAAGGAATAGAATTTCTGGGTTTTGCAAGATNCACACACACACACACACACGCTGTGTTCTTCTAGAGGAAGCAGAAAGTCATGAAGTGACTTAAGTTTACTGAGTGAAGGATAGAAACTTATTTTGAAAATGAATGACAAGTTTTGCAACAAAACCTCCAATATATCAAATTTAAAATGCCCAAAGTGTTCTGAGGATCAGGGAGTATACATGCATACAATTTACTGGATTACTGCGATTTCAGAGGTGGGAAACCTGACACAGTGAGAGACAGGGTATGTTACTGGGGGAAGGGTAGACAATATTAAGTCCTTATAAAAGCTTTAGGAAGATATTAAGGCTAGATCTTTTTAATTTCTACCTTCCTTTGAAAGTTTTTCTCATTTTTTCCTTTGTAAAATGTTTCCAAATTCATCTCCTCAGTACTTAAAAGAAGTTTACAGACAGTTGTTTCTACTGTAAGCATGTCATGCACCTTCTGTGGATTCAAGGATAAAATTAAAACAAGGTATTCTCTGTAAAGCAAATATATTTATTATGCACTTTCATTTACATAGGGATTTTCGCTTAATATAATACAAGGAATAAAATAAAACTTTTACAATGTGAAATTCAATGTACATTTTTAGGCTATTTACATACCCCCAAACCAAGGGAAAAATTCAAAAAGAAAAAGCTTTTGTCTGCAACTACATTTGCTGCAAGGTGTAAATGGAGGACATTTAAAGTAAAACAAGTATTTGCATAGGCAAACAATATTGGAAAAAGTACTTACTCTTGTTTTTTGAGCAATGAACTACTTTTGGTGAGGATTCTGGTAGACATGGGAGGTGAGGGGGAGGGACACGACATTACTGGCTGTATTCTGCATAACACACTGAGTTCTGGTCCATTTTCCTTCCAATATCTTTCCTACACACATGGAGACTTTATTTTTCATTACTGTATATATATATATATATATATGTTTAATCACTTCCTCTGCTATCAACTCATGACTTTTAGGAAAGAAACACAAATGGAAGGGGATAAAACTGCTTAAAAGCATATGGCATCACAGTTGTATTGTGGCAGCAGGTGATTTACAAAATCTAACGTTTTTTATTTAAAAAATAGTTACTTAGGAGTTTTCTATTCATGGGACTATTTTTACTCTCAATGGAGCAGAAGCTATTTTTAGTCATGGTATTAAATAAATTCCCACAGAAACCAATAAGCAAAGCAGGGCTTCTTCCACCCCCATATTAGCCTTATCCTAACTGAAAGCCATTGCTGTTCTATTCCAAAACTTAGTTCATATAAAAACATCCAGAGGAATATTTACTTCTGAAAAGCATATTTCTCCAACAGGTTCTCTTCCTATCGACTGTTTCAAGTGAATATAGTATGGGTATGAAAACACTGAGCTCTTCAGAAAACAGAAATCCCTTGTGTCACGAGTCATATCTTTGCCCCTTGGCCACAAGGTGCATTTTTGTAAAAACAATAAAATTAAATAAATACAATTCCAATAATTCAAGGCTTAATAGAAAAACTGGAAGCTTTCAAGATTCTCTTTCTAAAGAAAAATACACCTAATAAGAAATTAGAGCTTCCTCTTCTAAGTTACGTAAATGTACTGTATTTGAGATATGAGTAGAGTTGGTTCTAATAAGAGGATGTGTTTATAGTTATTAACAGAATCATTAACACTTTTAAGGCTACTTTGCAAGAGTCCTATTAAGTGTATTTAATAAATGTCCCATAGGGACAAAAATTCAACACTTGAAACATTCACATTTGAGTTATAAATATTGCCATGTCACCTTAATATTGATTGACCTTATCTCCTGATTATGACTTACCGATGATATAAACACCCAAGTTTTGCTGACTTTAAAAAACAGAAGCAAACACAAAAGCCTTACAGGAAGATCAAGTGAAACATTTATCACGACCAACTACATATTTCTGTTTCTGTGAACAATGCATCATGTATGTGTCTTTCATATATGAAGATGACATTACTGACCTCAGATACTAAGACATTTTCTGAAGATTTTTTTCCAGTAGTCGCAATGGTTTTGTGCTGAATCTCCAAATTCTCTTTCCTATTCCTCTTCATCAACAGCACAAGGAAGGAATAGAATTTCTGGGTTTTGCAAGATCCCAGGGCTTTTGCAAAGATCAAACTTGCAACCTTGGTTTCCAAACAATAAATTTGACCTTCTCCAGACATGCATACAACCCATCAAGCTAGTTCAACTGGTTAAAGTGTCCATCCAGGAGGTCAAGGCGGTGGGTCACATGCTCATCTGAACAGTTGACTTTATTTTCCTTGGTTACAGACTTCACCCCTAACCCTGGCATCTATCATTCTAGAAGTGATTGTCCAAAGAGTAAAACAGGAAAGAGTATGTGGACAGAAAAGTGCAAATCCATTACTACTATTTAGCAAATAGCAATAAAAAAATATACCTGTGCTATGGCTGATAGGTTAGTAGTGTCATCTGTGAAGGAAAACACATATTCATTAAGAATACTCATCCAACTAATCATTAAAATTGATCCAATTGATTCTGAGTGGGGGGCTATCTTGGACATGCAGTGATTTACAGAATAGAAACGACTGAGAGAGAAGCCGGCATCGCAGTTTACAGTGGCAGATGTTTTACATAACTGGCTGGAAGAAAGAAGGATAGTCAGTGAACTGTTCAGGGATCACAAATACACCCTCAGATAGACAGGTGCAGCTCCCTCTACACACATGCCACTGAGGCCTGGCTCTGTCCCTGAGAATTTTCAGGCCTCAGGAATGATCGTCTGTCTTCTTGGATGTGGAATGACAAGTGAGAGGAAGGTGAAACTGCATCTCAGTCAATGAAACAGAGCTTTGTTCTGCCTATAGTCTGTGTGTGGGCTTTCTTTTTCTTTTTTTTTCACACCTTTAGCTGAAGATCAGGAGGATTCCACTGAGAAATCCAAATTTAAACTACTTAGAGCAGCTCCCTAAAATACTAGACTTTTAAAAAATCTTTCATGAAACTATATTTTCACCTTGATGTAGCATTAAATAGAAACACATTTTTAACCAATGCTGAAGGTGTAGTGAACATAAAAGAGTTCCATGATTTATTTTATTGAGTGACATTTTTAAAGATACAGGAAACAAACCATACACTACAAGGTAAATGTGACTGAAGCAGTACGCTTAAGTTTCGTTTGCCACAGAAAGAAAAAAATAAATACAAGGAACACTGCCTTTTCATATATATTTGATCATGGCACATGCACACTTATCAAATATTAACTTAAAATACTCAAAATATTTTTCATCTTTTATCAGGGAACTGCAGTATATATATCTGCATTTTTAAAAAAGTGCTTACTCTTGGGTAGTGAATACAAAGCACACAAAATGAAATTGTTTGAGCACAGAGGGTTACACTGAGAAGGCAGCCTTACTACTTAGGCACATGACAGTATTCAAGGAAACTGTACTGCAGGTATCACATTCTTCTTTTTTTTTGTTTTCAGCAAATCAACAGGCATATTATGTTTTCATCCAGTAGCTGAAGAATCTCTCCAATCACAATGTCTTCTGTTTCATAGAATAGGAAACTAATACAAAAGTTAAAAAAACATTAATTTATATGTTATATTTATTAAACATAACTACATATAGTTTTAAAACTACATAAGAAAGGGTTCAGTCCCTAGGTTGGGAAGATCCCCTGGAGAAGGGAAAGGCTACCCACTCCAGTATTCTGGCCTAGAGAATTCCATGGACTGTATAGTCCATGGCGTCTCAAAGGGTTGGACACAATTGAGTGACTTTCACTTTCACATAAGAATATATATATATATATTTACTACATAAATTACAAAAGTAGACCTATTAGAGATTCACTAAGTATAAATTACTTAAATATTCCACAAGTGTTCACCTTAATTAGTATGTTTTATTGTAAAATATATAGCCACACTTAATATTTACAAAAGATATCATGAGAGTTAGAGGGCTGTACCATCAGAACTAAATATTTTCAAAATGAATCACATTGGAGAATGAATTAACTACTTTTATACAACTTATGTTTGAATGAGATTCTACCAGTACTCCATAGATTTACACTGAAGGGTGTTTATTATTAGAATGTATAGGAAATACTTGTGTATAATTATACACATGTATAAACATACATATGTATAATTTAGCACATGTACAAACTACAAATTTAGCACATGTACAAACATACTTGTGCATAATTTAGCAAAAATGCCTAATGAAATCTTGAATTTATCTCAAATATGAGAAATGCATTTCTGAAAAAGTATCTGTAATATAAAATTATAATTCAATTTTCCCATTAACTTCCCCTCTGTAATTAGAATAGCATCCACTGTAGTAGAAAGGAGAAAAAAGTTTTTATTTAATAAATATAACTTTGAGGTCTAAAACAATTATTACACCTAAATATTGGGCCCTGAATACCCTAAATATCTACTTTTGATATGTGTACATTTCACTTGAAAGATTCTTAAGAGATCTGTCATAATAAAAATTACCTTTTATGATTAAATTTTTTACTTCTTCCAGGGTGAAAAAAGGAAGGAAATTAACATTCAGTACCTGCCTACTAAGCATTACATACACTATTTTATTCAAACCCAAAAGGGATAGCCCAACCTCTGTTATCATAAAAGAACTTTTAAGGGGGGGAATGATTGTATAGGAAGGAATCTTTAATCTGAGATCCATAATAGCATATTCATTCATTCACTCATACAAAACATTTTTACTGAGAAACTGCTATGGGTCCAAGCAGTATTCCAAGTATATGGAATACAGTGGTAAATAAGGAGATTAAAAAATCTCTACCCTCACAAGACTGACATTTCAGATGAGAGGGGACAAATAATAAGCATAATAAAGTATATAAACCATGTTAAGAAATAAGTACCATGGCTAGTGGGAAGCAGAAAAGGGGGCAGGGAATGATGGAAGTGGAAGAATTCAAATTCCAAAGAGTAAGGAGGGAGGGTCTTGCTGAGAAGAAGACACAGATAGTGATGAGGTGAAGGAGCAGGTCATGTGGATTAGGGAAAAGAGCATTCTAAGGGAACAATATATGGAGGGAACCATACTTTGGATGTTTATTCTTTATGTTTGATGAAATGTTACCTTTTATAATGGTGTTTCCTTTTTATAGTTGAAGCTAGGGTCAGAACCCTCAATCTGAAGCTTCAGAGCTTGTTTAAGGCTTAATTCCGTCTCCGAGGAAGGGTATCCTTCTAACACTTCCTGATGCCCTCTGTCTTGTATTGTCCGTGGGACTGAAACCCTACCGAGAAAAACCTGGTTGCTCTGCAGATGATAATTTGGATTTGTCATTATTCCATTTCTCTTCTTCTGTTCCCCACTTTGTTGGTGAATAAGGAACTGCTGTTGAGATCGACCTATTTCTGGCTGAGCTGAAGGAATCATGATTTTACACTGCGAATCTGCTGGCATCTGCTTAGATGGTACACTGGTCCCAGATTTGGCTGTGGGTCCTCTTTTATCAAACTGAGTCATTTCATATTCTAAGACCTTCGGCTGTGAAGAATTATTTTGTTTAGCTTTTTTCCCAGCTGACCCAGATTTGTTGGAATTTTCTGATTTCCCCCCTTTATTCGTTTTCGTTGACTTCAAGCTGGGCTTGACTTGACTCCACTCAAACTCACTACTCGGTGAATGATGGCTCTGGCCCAAGGACTGTGTTGTGGAAGAAGGGGAGACAATCGACTGGCGACTTCTACTGCGCGGCAAGGAGTGCTGCTGAATTTGTTCTGTAAATGACAAGCTGTGGAAGCTGTCGATTGGCACTGTTTGAGCCGTTGCTGTAGATGAAGTAGTTCTCAAAGATGAATTTTTTGAGCTTTTCAAGGAATTATTTGACAATGATGACTTCTGCCGATCAACTGTGGAATCAGGCGATTCTGAAGGAGAACTGAAAGCATGAGCTGGCCCGTTTGGTAAACTGCGCAACGAAGGCTGCGCTTCCCCACCACCAGTGCTGCCCGAGCTGTTTGATTTAATTGTTAGGGACTGCATCTTCGAAGACACTGACTGTAGAGGCTTTTGCTCCATCGTGTGAACAGGAGATGGAGAACAGCCATTCAAACTGGATGCACCATATTTTTCTAATAATTTAATTATCTGAGAGTGTCCATTTTTGGCTGCAACTCGCATAGCAGTACGTCCAAATTGATCAGCATGGTTTGGATCTGCACCGTGCTCTAATAAAACCTGCACAACGTCAATGTGTCCTTCCTGGGCCGCAATGCAGAGTGCGGTGGCACCCTGATTACACGTGTGATCCACCACGGCACTGTGCTCAATGAGAAGCTGCACCACTTTTACGTGGCCCTGCCAGGCTGCAGACTGCAGTGCAGAGCGCTTTTCATTGTCGGCAGCATTGACATCAGCGTGATAGGTGATCAGAACCTGCACCATCTCCAAGTGGCCTTGCCAGCACGAGACATGAAGTGCTGTCCTGCCTTCAGCATCACTTGCTTCCACATTTGCACCATTTTCCAGAAAATACTCAGCCATTGTAAGCTGATTTTCTAAGGCCAAAATATAAAGTGTTGGCCTACCATCAGCATCTTTGTAGTTAACATCAGCTCCATGGCTAAAAAGCAATTCAACAATGTCCCGGTGTCCTTCTAACGCAGCAACCCGCAGAGCATTTCTTCCATCATAACCTCTCTGATCAATGTTGGATTTATTCTCCAATAATATTTGAACACAGTCATAATGACCCTCTTGCGAAGCTAATATGAAAGGTATCCGCCCATCGTTGTCAATCTCATTTGTTCTAGCACCTTGTTCAATAAGTGCTTCACATATTAATCTGTGGCCTTCAAAAGCTGCCATGTGCAAAGGTGTCCATCCAGCATCATCTCTGTGATTTTCATCTAAGCCCCGGTCGAGCAGAGTTCGGACTACTTCAACGTTTCCTTGGGCTGAAGCTATGCTAAGCACTGTTCTCCCTTCACTGTCAATGCTGTCCACAGCGGCACCCCAAAACAAAAGCGTGTTTACAACTGAGGCATGACCCATAGAAGCGGCAGCTAGGAGGGGTGTACGGCCATTGTTATCCGTGTGGTCAACATCAGCTCCTCCTTCTAGAAGCAAGTCAACCACATCGACATGTCCTTCATAGGCAGCCACCAGCAGGGGCGTCATGCCATCTTTATCGCAGTGATCCACTTCAGCACCTCGATCAATCAGAAGGCTAACGACTGATGCATGTCCTTTACTTGCAGGAACACAAAGTGCAGCCACAGAGAGTGCAGTCCTGCCGTCGACATCCTCATGATTCACTTCCGCTCCGTGATCCAGCAGGTGTTCCACAATCTCTCTATGTCCCATGTAGGCAGCTGCTATCAGAGCAGTTCGGCCTTCATTGTCAGCTTTGTTGACTTCAGCACCATGCTGGAGCAAGTTCAGCACAATATCCTCATGTCCTCCCCAGGCTGCTGCTCTCAGAGCTGTGCGGCTGTCGGCATCTGCACAGTCCACTTTTACGCCAGCATAAAGCAGTGCAGACACCACCTCGGTGTGACCACCCCAAGCCGCGGACCTCAGTGCTGTCCAGCCATCCTGATCGGTGTGATTAATATTTGCTCCACAACCAATCAGACAATTAACTACCTTGGTATGTCCTTGTCGAGCAGCCAGGGTAAGCGGTGTATGTCCGTGAGCATCTTCTATTTCTAAATCTGCTCCCCTAGAGACCAGTAAATTCACCACATCGAGGTTGCCACTGTAAGCCGCATTAGCCAGTAATGTTCTCCCATTCGAATCACACTGATTTACTGAAGCTCCATTGTCTAATAATGTCCGAATGGAATCCTCTCTTTCTAAGGCCTGCCGGACGATGCATGATGTGCGATCATCTTCGCTGTTGACATGAGCACCAGCTTTCACCAACAGCTGCAGCACTTCTTGTTCCTTGGGTATTAAAGTAGACAGGGAGTCTCTGACAGGTGTGCCATTCCATATCATCCACAGAGCTAACTCAGCTGTCTCTAATTGTAAGTTCGAATTAATTAAGTGCAATGCAAATTCTTGTGCTTCCAGTGGTGTTAAATTCTTGGCTTGACAGGTATAACTCATAGCCAACATTCGGTGTCCTTCTGCTGCATTGCATAAATACTTCTGAGTGCAGTGTTTCACATCCAGGAGCCACTCTGCAAAACTGTAGTGAAACAGTATTTTAGTATTGCCAAGTCCATCAACAAGAAGTTTGGAGAGGACATCTAACTTGCGTTGAAAGTCTTCCAAGGTTAATGACATATTTTTTGTCCATACTGCATAATATAATTCTGTTATGGTCAGGGGCCGGCAGGCTGCAAGAATCACATTCAAGATAGGCTGAACCTTTGCAAACTGTTTTCTTACGAAAAGTCTTTGACACAGCCAGAGATATAGACCATTTAGAGTTCCTGGGATGTCACGAATCTCTCTCAACATAATAAAATTTTCTACAACTCCATCGAGAACTCGTTCTAGATAAAGAAAGCACCCGCTACTTTTAATGTGCAGTTGATTTAACATCTCTGCAGTTTCTTTCGTGAGGTGCTGTCGCAAAGCTTCTTCTTGATCTAAACGATGAAGGATGTACTGCTGAACATCTTTAACGATATATGCCTTCCGAAGGTCATCTAAACTTATTTTTCGAAAACCTAAGGACAAAAAAGTAGGTGTCAATTGAAAATGATTAACAAAGTTGCCATATTTCAAAGAGAATGTGTTCAACATGTGACAAATTAATAATCAAATAAATTAATAGTAAGTCAATTAATGCTAATAAACAAGTCAATCAATACCTAGAAATATAATAAACAGGTTTTTTTTTTCCTTCTGGAAAAACACGCTGATGACAGATAAATGATTTCATTTTACTAACCACAAAGGGAACTATTTGTTTAGTGGTTCAGCGCTCCTCTCAACTTCAACTAAACTCTTATCATTAGAGCATTAGCCGTCTTTAGCTATATCCAAGCACTCTGGGAAGTTTTTATGATCCCTCTCAAACGATTAGGAAAAAAAGTTGCAGAAGACATAAATAAGATTTGTTTTTATAAGCTGATCTTTTCCATGTGAAAAATTTACATATTTCTCTCCACATAACTGAATGTACTCTAGTCTTAATTATGGAATTGAATATTTGCATACAATTAGAATAGCACTTTAAATTACATTATTTTACATGTTACCAAATTTAAATAGTTAAACCTTAGATTGTCTAAACAGCTCCAATCTGAAGATACAACTTGGTTAAACCACGTTAACAAAACTTCAGCACTGTAAAAATAAAGCAGCTTAATAAAATTCAAACCAACCTAAAAACATACTAGTTAACAGCTATTCAAAACTCACTTTAAGTTCTTTGAAAGGAATCATAATTTCATTTTTGGAAGGGAGATGATATCCTGTTTTATAGATATGGATTTATTATTAGACAGTTGTGTAATTCATCTTCCAGAAGAAAAAACTGCTGAGTGAATGAACTTTCTTAAGAGGAATAAATCTAGAAATGCAGCAAAGATCAGTGATGGACAACTAATACTGAGTAAAATACTCTCACTCAATTGAATAAAACAAATATGAATACACACACACACACACACACACACACACATATATATATATAAAACCTTGGAGAAGGCAATGGCACCCCACTCCAGTACTCTTGCCTTGAAAATCCCATGGACGGGGGATTATAATTATAAATTTATATTTATATTCCTGCCAGCAAAACATGAAGTTTCCCTTTTCTCTATATTTTTGTCAGTTAACGTTTGTCGTTTTCAGATCTGTTTTTATAATATAAACTTATAGCTTATGTGTGCAAGAAGGTGTTTAAGCACAGTCATGAAGCATTTCTTGTAATAACGAAAAACTGACATAATGTCCATAAATAGGATAATGGAAAAACTAGAGATTTATTCATGGGAAGGAATAATATACAGCAGTTAAAAGCAATGAACTGGGTTTAAAAGTAGTAATAGAAACAAGGCTCAAAAACATTGTTTTTGATATACTGTTTTTGTTTTTTGATTTTTTTATATAGTGAAATGATAACAATAGTAGTGATACATTTATGAAGCACTTATTATGTACTAGGCATTGTTCTAAGTCACATNGCAAAGGGAACTATTTGTTTAGTGGTTCAGCGCTCCTCTCAACTTCAACTAAACTCTTACCATTAGAGCATTAGCCGTCTTTAGCTATATCCAAGCACTCTGGGAAGTTTTTATGATCCCTCTCAAACGATTAGGAAAAAAAGTTGCAGAAGACATAAATAAGATTTGTTTTTATAAGCTGATCTTTTCCATGTGAAAAATTTACATATTTCTCTCCACATAACTGAATGTACTCTAGTCTTAATTATGGAATTGAATATTTGCATACAATTAGAATAGCACTTTAAATTACATTATTTTACATGTTACCAAATTTAAATAATTAAACCTTAGATTGTCTAAACAGCTCCAATCTGAAGATACAACTTGGTTAAACCACGTTAACAAAACTTCAGCACTGTAAAAATAAAGCAGCTTAATAAAATTCAAACCAACCTAAAAACATACTAGTTAACAGCTATTCAAAACTCACTTTAAGTTCTTTGAAAGGAATCATAATTTCATTTTTGGAAGGGAGATGATATCCTGTTTTATAGATATGGATTTATTAGACAGTTGTGTAATTCATCTTCCGGAAGAAAAAACTGCTGAGTGAATGAACTTTCTTAAGAGGAATAAATCTAGAAATGCAGCAAAGATCAGTGATGGACAACTAATACTGAGTAAAATACTCTCAATTGAATAAAACAAATATGAATACACACACACACACACACACACACACACATATATATAAAACCTTGGAGAAGGCAATGGCACCCCACTCCAGTACTCTTGCCTTGAAAATCCCATGGACGGGGGATTATAATTATAAATTTATATTTATATTCCTGCCAGCAAAACATGAAGTTTCCCTTTTCTCTATATTTTTGTCAGTTAACGTTTGTCGTTTTCAGATCTGTTTTTATAATATAAACTTATAGCTTATGTGTGCAAGAAGGTGTTTAAGCACAGTCATGAAGCATTTCTTGTAATAACGAAAAACTGACATAATGTCCATAAATAGGATAATGGAAAAACTAGAGATTTATTCATGGGAAGGAATAATATACAGCAGTTAAAAGCAATGAACTGGGTTTAAAAGTAGTAATAGAAACAAGGCTCAAAAACATTGTTTTTGATATACTGTTTTTGTTTTTTGATTTTTTTATATAGTGAAATGATAACAATAGTAGTGATACATTTATGAAGCACTTATTATGTACTAGGCATTGTTCTAAGTCACATAATAAGACTTGTCACTTAGACTCACACACAAAAATAGTCTATGGGGAAAGTAATAGAAACACGTAATGACTATCAATTCATAGATGAGGGCACTGAGGCACAGACTGCATTGGAAGCTGCATAAGGTCACACAGTCAGTGAATGGGAAGAGCTAGGATGGGGTATGCAGCGTTTCATTTATGTAAAATATAAAAATAGAACAAAAAATATGAGATAAAAGGACAAAAATAAACTAACACTGGTTGTCTCAAATGAAGAAGGGAAAGAAATGGGATGACATAGACCAAAAGGGGTTTCAACTTTACCTGTACCTGATATACTAAGAGATATCCAAGTTCATCCTATTAATTTCCTGACTTCTATCAACTAAATTTCCAATAACAACAAAACAGAATAGCATAATGGAAACCAAATCAAAAGGTATTATTAGCAAGGCAATTGAAAAGAGAGGGAATAAATCTGGTTAAAGGAAGCCGTTTTAGCAAATTAGTAAGATTTCACCCTTGTGTAAGATGTACAGAACTATCTTAAAGTGATACAGGTAATTAACCAATAACTATTATCTCCCCAATTACACTATAAATCCTATGAGTGGTCCTTGTTTTATGCTCCTTTTCATTCCCACAGCACACGAAAAAAGTGCTTTACATAATCTAATATCACTTTCCTGTGATAGTTTAAAAAAAAAAAAAGTAAAGTCAGGAAACAAGAAAAGAAAAAAAAAACCAAAAAACCTGATCACGTACTTTTAAACATTACATAGATTGCCTTCTCACACGTCGGAAAAGGGTTTAAAAAAATAAAGGATCTACTTTAAGAGGTACCCTAAAAAGCTGTCGACTCTGTCTCGCCTCTAAAATCCGGAAAAACCTCTTAGACAAACTGCCACTGATTTTTAAGGAGGCATTTTCTGTACTCTAAGGATGCGCAGTCTAGTTAGAAGAAATATAAGCCGACCAGGAAACATCAGCATAAAATATGTAGCCCTCACCTTTGCTAAGGAAGTTATTAGGTAAAGAATCTTGAAAAGAGAAAGCTGCTATTAAATTAACTTAAAATATTTTATGGCCTGTTTTTAATACCATTTTAAAAAGTTGAAAATCGCTAACAGCAGAACAGCTGAAAGAACAGCAGAAGGACCCAATTTTTAACGGAGTACTCTGCTCCAAGAAAGAAATACAAGTCTTAAGTTCAGCAATGAAAACATTTGCAGATGGTAGGAATTACACTTACCAGTAAACATTTTAGTAACAGCTTTGCTCTGTTTTCGGGCAGAACAGAGAAGCAATAGCCACGGTGGGAAGAACTCGTGGTGACCAGCCAAAAGCTCTGCCACAGTCCCAGATAAGCTGGTGGACGTCTGTTCACCTTCAGTAATGTTACACCCTTCGTCCACAGAATCCACAAGAAGATAGAGGCTTTGCTGGGGTGGCTTCATTCCCAAAAGAGGGAGCAGGACGCATCTGTAAACCACATCCATATGAGAACTTTCAGTGTTACTGGCTACGATATTAAGATTTATTATCCTAACACTAGAACTACAGGTTATAAATATTGTTTGAAGAAAGATAAAGTTTTAGAATAAAAATATTGTACAAGTTTCAACTCATAATTCACTTTTTCAAAAACATTTTCCACAATAAAGTGTATGAGGGTGTGGGTGAATCAGTGATTCAGTATACTTCAGAAAGGCAGTAGGAACTTGAGAAAACAAGACTTCAATATTCCTTTTCTGATTTTTTATCAATAATAAAAGCTTGAAATGTTTATAAAAAAGCTAAAATGTAAAGGAAAAAAAACTGGGGATCACTCCCATAATATAACAGAAATCAGTTTCTTTATAGAAGATTTTATCATCATGTTTTTCACAAATAGGCTGCACTTGATCTAGTTTGTCAAACACAAATTTTATTTTAAAAGACTTTTCAAAGATAAACTGCAGTCTAGGTCCCATTTGATGTATGTGCAAATCTCAATGTAAAGAAATTATTAGGTTTAATCCTATAGCAGAACACACCTCCTACTCAGACTGTTTATACTGAAGTTGAATGCAACTTTTTCATAACTAAAATAATACTCATTCATTTTCAACAAATATGTATAGGAGCATTCCATGTGCTCAATGAAGTTCTAAAAGATACAATGGTGAAGAGGACAAACTCCATCTAATTATGAACACCAGAAATTTACAGATGATCCTTTCTACAACTCTCCTCTTAATCTTTCAATTCCAGTAGCAACCAAGATCCAATTTATCACTAAGTCTTATCAATATTTCTTTATAAAAATATCTCAGTCCCACCTTGGTCTGTATTATCACTGTATTCCAAAAACCACGGTCATGTCTTTCACTCGGGAACCATGACAACGTATGTCTTCACCCACTCCCTCCAGAGTGCCTGTGGTGGCAGAGTAAACCTTTAACAAGGTTGCTCCAGCCATTCTAGCTTTCTTTTGCAGACCCCTCTTCCCTACCGTTTTTGAGATATATTTGTATATATCTTGTGACAGCTCTTCAATAAGAGAACTTTCCTTTGCAGGCTACTGTATATCCACTGTTTAGGTTTCTAAGAAATCTCCTTATGACTCAAGAGTTATGGGCATGAACAACTAACTTCATTGTGCTTTAACTTGTCTCCAGCCAATTAAGGTGAGAAGCTGTGGGGATGTACATAAGGCAGCCTTTCTCACCACAATCCCCTCCCCACAATCCTCAAATGTCTGATTTTCACATATAGGTCATGTGTGTGACTCATTCTTCCCTGCCCTCTTTTTTCTTCCTTTCTGCTTAACTGGGTCCAGGGAAACTTCCAGCGTAAGTCTCCTGTCTCCAGTTCCAATGAGAGCCTTTGTGTTCTTGATAATGTTCATGGTATGCATATAAAATGTTCTGTCAGTTTTGTCTGCATCACCATTTGACATTAACTTCTACGTTTATCTTGAGGTTGGGGTTTACAGGTCTCTGATAGTTTTACTTTCTTGCTATTTGATTGTTTCCCAGGACTCACTCAGTCATGTTAAAATCAGAAGTCAATCTATGGCATTAAAAATGTTGAGCAATTTTTCCTAGCCTTGCCTTCAGCCCTAAACTCAAAGCTGTCATCTCCTTATGGATGTCCTACAGATATCTCAGATTCAATATGTTTTAAGTATTCTCTTTCAATTTACACCCTAAATAAATAAGTTCATCCCTACTCATCTCTCCATGTCAATTAGTGGTATCCCATCCCCCCTAGTTTCTTAAGTTAATATCCTAGGACTCATTCCTGAGATCTCCCTTTTGTTCCAGCCACACTGCTCTCCTTTCACTTCTAACACGAAGCTTTCCTCCAGTCAGGGTCTATGTACTCGGTACTCCCTCTGCCTAGAAAGCTCCCTCAGGCAGAACTGCTCTTCCTTCAGGTTTCAACACAAAGTTTATTCCTGAAGAGGCTGTCCCTCATCTACTGCTGCTGCTACTAACTCGCTTCAGTCGTGTCCGACGCTGTGCGACCCCAGAGACGGCCGCCCGCCAGGCTCCTCTGTCCCTGGGATTCTCCAGGCAAGAACACTGGAGTGGGTTGGCATTTCCTTCTCCATTTTCCTGATCACCGTATCTTAAATACTCTTTGTCATGTACTGCTGTCGCCCTAACACCTGATCCTGTTTTGCACGCACTGCTGATCGTATTCTCAAAGGAACTTACTGTATTACTTATGTACTGGCCTCACTGTAAGGCTGGAGTGAAGCTCCTCCACTTCCGTGCTGCCCCCTGCCCCGGACAACGCCTCTCTTGTGCTTCCAGATGCCCAGCACTCAAAACCATTATTAGCACATCACAAACACTCAAGAAAGTTTGCTTCATGAGTGAATGACAATTAATAGGAAAACTGCTACTTCAAAACACTACATAAAAATGTTACCTAGACTCAAAATTCCCATCTTCAGTTTCCTTTCATTTATTTCAACAAAAGCACCATATGGGGATACCTACACCACGAAGTGACACGCAGATCCACTTTTTCTACCAGGTTATGTTTTATCATTTTATAAAATGACAATCCCATCAAAGTATGTATGCCCAAAGCCCAGAGTACTTTAGACAGTCTAAAACAGATTTTTCTCTGTTTGTGATTATATATGTATATACTTATAACCTTCAAAATGAGATAATGTAATGGTACTAGGCATTCATCCAAATACCACCACCATCTTTAAAAGTACCAGCAGGCTACAGGGTTTTTACTTTGTATATGTATGTGATTAAATGTCCTATATTTCTTAGCTCCATTATTAAAATTTAGAAAATATATATTACATTCTTAATATTGTTGAGTTTAATTTAAAGTCCTTGAGTGGCTTTCCCATTTGTAATTCTATCTTGAGTGTAAGCACCGGCAGCACTCTGCTTCCGTAGCTGGCCTTCTTATTTCCAGGTCAAAAAGCAGCTGAAAGACTACCAGGGCNCGCACACACACACACACACACACACACACACACACACACACACAGGGACACCCGGTAGCATGCAGGAGAGCAGAGCCAGGGCAGAGCTATTGCTGGGAATCAAGACCCTTGGAATACATGTGACTTTGTCAGTTGAACTCAGAGCTCTTCTTGAGATAAAAATAGGAGTTCCCAGTGTAAAGTTTCTCCCTCTTCCAACGCCTGCTCCCCGAGGAATCACTAAGAAAACACCACCAGCAGCACCACAGACACAAGGTCACCATGTCTTTCTGGGAATTCTGGGGAGCTGAGTGCGATGATTAGAAAACCGTGTCCCAGCCTGGCCCCTCCCCTCAGCCCTGCCCAGCCTTTGCACACACGGCCCCTCAGGGACACAACTTCTCGTGTACAGGATCAAAGGCTACAAATAATTAATGAGCCTTTTCTCCCTGAAGACTTCCTGTGACAACAGCTCAACCTGTCAGGGATGTTATGCCTGCCTTTGAGGGAGCTCAGACCAGTGTCAGGAGAGGAAGGGCAGGTTGGCGGGGAGAGGGAAGGGTGGAGGGAGGTCCAGTCAGTGCCAGACTGAGAAAGGGTTACTTCCAGGCAACTCTGGATCTCAGCAGGAAGGAATGGTTCCAAAGAGTCAGACCAGAGAGAGAAATGTGTGTCTCACACATTCACACACATTAACTTTGCTTTCAGTGCTAGAAAAGGGACTTGTTCAGACACTGCTCAGCCAGATCCATTTGTAAGTGCTACAGTTCTTAGCCAAACAGCCACAGGAACACCTCAATTATATTTTCCAAGGGGACCATGACATTGAACTTGATCGCAGTGGCTCTTTGTGGCCCCTGATGACTCAGAATCATTCCCATCCTCTAGGAAGGGCCTTTGGCATTCCTGTGGGAAGCCACCTCCCAGGTACTCGTGGTTGGATGCCGGGTTCCCAGTGGGCTCACGCCTCAGGACTAGCCCCGGGGACCTCTCGCCATCCTGCCGTTCTGTCAGGTGGGTGTGCAGTTGGCTCAGTGAGACCCACACCTGGCCCTCTGGCAGATACTTCTGGTTGGGGGGGAATCTTTTTTTTTTTTTTTTTCTGGTAAGACTGAGGTCCGGCATTGCTACTGGTACCTCGACCCTCAACAGCTGCACAGAGACAGCTGAGGATGAAGCCAAACCAGGCTAAGCGCAGAGTCAAGAGGTGGGGAAGGAATATATTCTGAGCCCTGGAATCCTCATGCTGAATGCCTTTGCTCTCATTTTCAATGCTGTGGGCCAGCACAGGCACTCCTGGAAAAAGTCAGTCTGAGATGGGTCCTTGCCACTTGTGACAGAGGGTCACATCACACCTGTGATGACCAGCTGTACTGTGGAAACTGGAAGCTCTTCAGAGCTTTCTCTGTTCCTGCTTTATACCACAAGTCTCACGTCTAGTAAGTTACAAATTGCTTTCTCTGATTGCCTTTTCTTACAGTGGGTGCCACTAATGCTCCATGCGAGATAGAATGGGGAAATACTGGATTCCGGTTCCAGTTGCTGGTCTGTTCTCCAAGCTCAAATCCTGGCCTTGGAGTCCCTCGCCAGTCACCTGCTCCTCTCCAGGTGGGAATCACGGCTCCTGACTCCGTCTGCCGGGACTGCCGGCCATGGCCTCTTGCCATACTCCAAGCACCACACCCCATTTGCCAGATGGGTTTCCTTCCTGCTTCTCAGTCAGTTGCCTGTGGTGGGGGCAGGTGCAGTCACGTCTGGGAACATTGCCTCTTTGACTGCCAAGGGGCCCTGAGTTGGGGTGCATGGCTCCAGCTCAGGCAAAGCAGACTTGCCCCAACATGAACTGTGAGTCGAGTGACACAAGGGTGGACAGTGGTTGCAGGTGGGCCACTCTCCCTGTGAGATCCTGCAGTGCCAGCCTGTCAGGCCCCACTACCTGGAGGAACAACAGTTCCTGTGCTACCTCAGCCTCGGTCCAAGCACCTTCTCCAATTCTATAAACTCCTCAACATCACCGATCATCAGAGGAACGCAAATCAAAGCCACAATGAGACAGTACCTCACACTCATCAAAATGGCCATCATCAAAAAGACCACGAGTAACACATGCTGGAGAGGATGTGGAAAAAGGGAACTTTTGCACACTGTTGCTGAGGAATATGAATGGGTGCAGCCACTATGGAGAACAGTGTGGAGGTCCCGCAAAAAAAAAAAAAAAAAAATAGAACCACTATCCAGCAACTTCACACCTGGGCATAAATTAAAAAAAAAAAAACACACAAATTTGAAAAGCTCCATCATTCTCCTCAGTGTTCATAGCAGCATTATTTACAATAGCTAAGGTATGGAAATAACCTAAGTGCCCATCAAGAGATGAACAAATAAAGAAAATGTGTGTGTATATATGTGTATATATATATATATATATTTCACACAAATACATGTGCAATATTACTCAGCCATAAAAGAATGAAATCCTGCTACTTGAGTCAATGTGGATGGACCTAGAGAATATTATGCTTAGTGAAATAAGGCAGAGAAAGACAAATACTCTGTTACCATTTATACTAGAATCTAAAAAAGAAAACAAAGGAATGCACATAAGAAACAGAAACAGACTCACGGATATAGAGGAAAACTAGTGGCTGCCAGTGGGGAAAAGCTCTATAAACTGTTCCTAGGATCTTCCGACAGAGTCTCCTTTGGCCCGAGTCAGCCAGAGCTGGTCTTAAACAAAGAACCCCGACAGACCCGCCTCTTCCCTGTCCATCCCACCTTAGTGGGGCATACTCCCAGATTCTAGACACCTGCTTCAGCCCCTCCTCATTGCAGTAACATTGTCATGTCTGCCAGCATCCCGCATTACCCAGCAAAGGCAGTATCCCAAGTTCAGCAACATCAACCCCATTTCAGTGCATTTCTGACCCACCCTGGAGTCACCTCTTCTACCTCCAGTACTCTTGCCTGGAAAACCCCATGGATGCAGGAGCCTGGAAGGCTGCATGGGGTCGCAAAGAGTCGGACACGACTGAGCGACTTCACTTTCACTTTTCACTTTCATGCATTGGAGAAGGAAATGGCAACCCACTCCAGTGCTCTTGACTGGAGAATCCCAGGGATGGCGAAGCCTGGTAGGTTGCCGTCTACAGGGTCGCACAGAGTTGGACACAACTGAAGTGACTTAGCAGCAGCAGCAGCAGCAGAGACATCCTAAATTTGTACAACTACCTTACAGTGTGTTAAGTTACAGATTTCCTGATCTTTCTCTTTGATGTTTAAATTTTGTGTTTCCTTTGTCAAACACTATACAGAAAAGGGGGAAAGTAAAGGAGAAGAGAAAAAAAAGAATGGCTATTTCAGATTCACATTATTACAGGATTTGGCATTATTTTGTGCTTGTATCTAGTTCATCTGCAATTTCAGAAAGTTTTGCTGTAAAAAATAAACCCCTGTTTGGGTTGGGAAATAGCATCTGCCAGCCTGCTCCACGGTCCTGTGGCTGACATGGAGATGGTGGCGTGTTTCCAGCTATTTCAAATCAGGAAACTAAGACACATGTTTATTTGAAGTGTGTCTAATACATGGTTATCGGTATCTCCTATGAGAAGATTATGTTCTGGAGGAGGAAGATTAATAACTCCCTTTTGCAGAGACAAGCGCATGTTTGGACCTGCATGCCAATGTGTTTACTGTGAAACGTCACATCAGGGAGGGCATCTAGTCTCCACCAGCACGAGATGCATGGCAGATAATGCTCATTTAATTAAATCTCATTATGAAAATGAGATTTTCCTTTTGAAGTACTGGACAGAGCTTAAGGAATGAAGACTACAAATTTGAACCTTTTTTTTTTTTTTTTTTGGCTTGCCAATCATCAGTGGAAAACTCAACCCCGATGGTGATGGTTTAGTTGTTAAGTCATGTCCAACTCTTGGCGACGCTATGGGCTGTAGCCCCCCCAGGCTCTTCTGTCCATCGGATTCTCCAGGCAAGAATCTTGGAGTGGGTTGCCATTTCCTTCTCCAGGGGATCTTCTCGACCCAGGAATCGAACCTGAGTCTCCTGCATTGCAGGCAGATTCTTTACCGACTGAGCTAACTCAACTCCAATACTCCACTTCCAAGTACTAGGTAACATCTACTCCTTCCCCTTAACAGTTCAGAGTCCAGAGCACTTGGCCGAGAGTACCAACTTTGCATACTGAACCGAAATGTCTCCATCCTGATTTTTCCGTTACTAAGCTGGGCAGCCTTGAGCAAGCTAGTGAACCTCTCTGAATTCCTAATACCCTTAACTGTACATGGAGTTGGCCAAGCCTTTCTCATGAAGCTGTGGCCACTGATACAGCAGGTTGAGCATCTGAGATGCAAGGGACCCTGGGTGGCAGCTCCTTCCACACTGTGCTTGGCACTGGCAGAGCCCTGGGAACCTGTGGGAACACAGCCCTAGAGCCCCTCTCCTCCCGGGCTGCTCTGCAGCCAGGAACCAGGTACAGGGCCAGCTTCCCTGTGTAGTCAGCCTGGTCCCCTGGTGCCACTGGCTACCAACTCTTCATCACGACACAGACTTCCTGCTCAGCTAGGTCATTAAGCAGCGTACGTAGTGCATGTAAGTCAACAGTAACCCGCAAGGAAGAGCCGCTCCTGCCCGCCTCCCGCCTCTGGCCACAGAGACGCTCGCCCACCTGATGGTCTGACGCTGCAGGGAGTCGGGGTCTGTGGCGTTCACTGTCAGCAGCACGCTGCCCACGGAGATGTTCTCCTGCTTGGTCACCATCATGGGGTCCGGGTAGAAAACTGGACTCTCGTTGACGTCCAGGACAGTGATGTGGACGGTGGCCGTGGAGCTGGGGCCGTAGGAGACGTCAGGCACCAGTGGGTCCTCGTTTTCCACTTTGATCAGCAGGGTGTGAAAGGCAGAAATCTCATAGTCCAGAGGCTGGAAGGCAGAGAGGGGGGCTCAGCATGTGGGTCTGCCACAAAGGGCGGGCGCTTTTGCACAGAGGTCCCGGGCCTTGCAAACACTCGGGGATGGATCTAGGTTCTGTGGACTAAGAAGTTTTATGCAACTTGGGGCCCTCTTTCAGAAAAAGAGTATGAAACATACAGGTATCAAGTTAGATGTGAGAGTTGTTGAGGGTTTTAGACTGAGAAACAACCAAAGCAATTGCATGAGTCTCAGAGATCTGGGTCTCTGGGTGTGAGAGCTCTTTGAGTAAGATTCCCTGATGATGCTGACATTAAAAGCCTTCCCACCTGTAGCCGGTGACCCCAAACTCCAGCACACCTATGAGTTTCAGTGGGTGCATGTTATTCTAGTAGAGTGTCATGCAAGGAAAAGGATTCAGCAGGCTGAGACGTGAGGGGTTAAGCTGCAGGGCCCTGCCTCCCCTGAGGGCACTGGAAAGCCTGTGGGGGCATTTTCATTTGTCCTCAAGATTCAGTGGCTCTATTGCCATTTTCTGGGCAGGGGGATGCAATGCCAGATGCATGGCAGGCTATCCCACCGACGAGCAGCCCTGCTGAGGCCCTTTCTAGGTGATTATGCAAAGGGGCTGCTGGTGTCTAGCTCCTCTGCTGCTGGGTAGGCTAACATCAGAGGACATTAAGGAAGCCCACGGTAGACGTTATGAACGTGGTGCCCTGCCCACCCTAGAATGTCACAGACCACATCCACTCCGCCACTTTCCTTCTAAACCATGAGCTGCAGTGAGGGTGACATTTCCTACTGATGGGAGTGTGTGTTGGGAGACATTTGGGTGAGACAAGGACACAATTTTTATTTCAGTGTTTACCGGGAAAATGAGTAGCTAACCCAGGAGACCCAAGACGTAATGAACATTCCTGCTGGGAGGACGAGACTAAAGTGAGTCCAGGGAGGTGATTCACTCTCAGCCAGAAGGAAGGGGATGGCAGTGCAGGCTGTAAGGGGTCTGGGAACGTGGGATGGGGGGTGAGGACTGAAAGAGGTCTGCGGGCACAGGAGGTAGAAGGTGTAATCAGAGAGGCTGAGTGGGAGGAACTTTAGGCAGAATTACACTGACTTCTGGGCTTCCCTGGTGGCTCAGATGGCAAAGCATCTGCCTGCAATGCGGGAGACCTGGGTTCGATTCCTAGGTTGGGAAGATCCCCTGGAGAAGGAAATGGCAATCCATCCAGCACTCTTGTCTGGAAAATCCCATGGATGGAGGAGCCTGATAGGCTACAGTCCATGGGGTCACCAAGAGTCAGACACGACTGAGCAACTTCACTCACTTTTCACACTAACATCTACAGTAATCACAGCTAACATGCATGCAGCCCACCCCATACCTGTGAAAGTGCACAGTTGCACATGTATGCACACATGCACAGGCACACACACACACACACACACACAAAGTGCTGGCTTGGAAATACTTCCTGGTAGTGATAGGACTGCCCTTCCTGCCCCCACCTAGAACTCCTCCCATCAGGGTGAGTGGTAGGGTGTTAAGCCCTAACAGATATAAAGCTGTTGGTACCCAGGAACTATACTGTGGTTCCCTCCCTGGAACACAAGAATAATTTACCACTGCTGCCTCCTTTCTAATAACAGATCTCTGTCCTGCCCAAGTGAAGCCCCAAACATGCAAGCCCATGAAGGACTCTGCGTTTTGGCTAGCATTCCAGGTGACTCGTGTAGATGCGGACATTTCAGACTCACAGCATGGTGGCTCGGAGGGGGAGTGTGGGGACCGGAGGACACTATGCTCCAGTTTGGCTTTGCTCGTGTTTTATTTCACTCAAGCCACAGCAAACACAGGCTGGGAGAACTGTGCTCCTGCAGGGTTTACGTGGGGATGTGTATTTACCCAAGCTTTGTCTTACAGCTGCAGGTCTGGAAAACTGCCCGCCACCTTTTATGGACGCTGGGTGAGACGCAGACAGCAGCCAGAGGCTGTTATTTTACGGTTTTCATGGCTTTGAAACTACAGTGCTGAGCGCAGGGCAGTGTCAGGATCTCCTGGGAGTCCTGACGAGGGAAGAGGAGTTGGGAATTCTCAGAGCTGCTCTTTGCAGGCAGATGTTTGGGGTTCCGTTTGGACCAAGTTCTGAAAAGGGCAGGCTTGGGAGAAACCCAGAGCCTTTGTTCTCCCAACAAAGCGGGAAGTGTCTCTAAAATCTGACATTCTCAGTGGTTCTGGGTCCTACCCTGAGTGGCATTATGGAATTTGCCGATGCAAATGTTTATACAGCCTGGCTAGGCTGAATAATGACCCCACCCCTAATATGTCCATATTCTAATCCTTGGAACGTGCGACTGTTACCTTACATGGCAAAAGGGACTTTGCAGATGTGATTAAACTAAGGACTTTAACTGGGGACAGAAGCCTGGATTACCCAGGTGGGCTCAACTGAACCGTAGGGAGCCTCGGGCAGGAAAGTCAAAGGAAGGAACAGATGTGGCGATGGAAGCAGGGGTCAGAGTCAGAGAGAGGAAGACGCTGGGGCATTGCTCTGAAGATGCTGGAAGGGGACACGAGCCAAGGAATGCTCCAGAAGCTGGGAAGGATGAGGATACATCAATTCCACTTTGCCCTGCTGTCCCTGGAGTCTCCAGCAGGGGCCAGCCACACCATCTGCAGCCCCATGAACCTGATTCTGGACTTGTAAGCCTCCACGTTGGCGGTCACTGCTACAGCAGCCACTGGAAACACACACAGGCACCAAGCGCCCATCACTCATGAGCTGGTGACTTCCTCACAACAGCCTGGAGGGGGGGCGGTCCCGGCACCCTCATTTCACAGACGAGGAAACTGAGGCACAGAGAACAGTTATGCGCCTTAGCTGAGGGCACACAGGGAGCAGGTAGCAACGCTCCTGCTTTGTCCACTCACATGGCTGCCATAAATACAGCTGCTTCCTGCTTCTCAGGCAAACTGCTTCAGCCCCCAGAAAAGAAGCTGTATTCTGCAGATGGCCTTGTTTGGCGGCAGCTCTCCCAGAACCTCTCAGACCCCTTCCTCCAGGACATGGGGACCACCAGCCACACACGCTCTGCTGCCATCCCCTCCCTCCCACGTTTCTAAGCCCTCCCTTTCCATCGTGGTCACGTGTCCTTCTCGGACTCCCTGCAGCAGAGAGCGGTCAGCATGCAGGGCTGTGTGCTTACAGGCAGTTTCATACTGAGGATCACCCTGTGTGTATAATTATCTGCTGTGTTTAAGACAGTAATCCAGACTCTGCTAAGAAAGATTGAGAGGAAATGTGATAATCCACAATTTGAGTATGGATCTTGAGGAAACCTTCACAGGTCCCATTTTTGCATATCTTTGATAATTAACTACGAAATGTCTGGAGAATGTGTTTTAAGGTTCCACACAAGTTTAAGTTTTTTGGAACCTGTGGAACAGGCTGGTTTTAAGGCTGTGAGGGTAAAAGCGCTCCCTCAAGCAGGAGACTTTCTCTGTTTTAATTCTGGGAGGGGGAGACTGGGGCTGATTTATCCTCAGCTGGGGGCTCTGGGTGCTCAGGCAAGGAAGGAGGACTGGAGGCACCCTTACTTTGACGACAGAGAGCATCCCCTCATTGGTCTGTGGGTTGGTGTGGATCTCGAAGCTCTGCCCCGGGTTCCCGTTGATGATGCTGTAGGCGGCCCTCCACGCACCCGTGGTGGGATCGTCCTTGTCCTCAACTGTCAAGTTGACAATAACTCCCATGGCTCCTTCCTCGACTGTGGCTTGAAACTGTAAACAGACAAAGCAGACCATAACTGTCACTATTTTGGGAAAGCAACAACAACATAGTGAAGACAATTGATGGCGCTCCTATGACATGCCTGGCACGGGGCACCTTACCCTTAGCATCTCATTAAATAATAAAGCAAAACAGAGGAACACCATGGTGCTATGCTCTGCCAACAGATGACAGGCTGCAGGTTCTGGCAGCAGCCTTACGTGGGGCCATGAGCCTGAATTCTCATCAGAGGATTGTCGGTCAGGGCTTGCCTGGGCTCACTGGAGGTGTGTGTTGAGAGAAGAGCTGTGCCTCCTCTGGGCCCCCTTCCTTCTCCTCACCTGGATGCAGATGACCACGAGGCCCAAGGGGAAGGTGGAGCCAAAGGAGGGACGGTGCAAGGGTCCCTGAGGCACCATGAGGAGGTGGACGGAAGCCCATCCTGAGCTGCTGCTGAGTGAGACGCAGACTTGGATTGAGTTTGAGCCTTTATGCCTTTGTTCTTGCAGCTCTGTTACCGAATGTGAGTCTGTGTGCCCAGTGCACAGGGAGGCCAAACAACATCAAAATGTCAGCGTCTGGAGCAGAGACAAGTCTACCGAGGGCCCTGTAAGGAGATGGGTGGCTCATGCCTTAAAAACCGCAAACTCCTGGAAAGCTGTCAGCAAAGCCGTCACCTTTTCTAGGAAAGGTGCAGGAAAGGCATGGGTAGTTGTTGCAAACATCTTGCTGTCAGGTCCTTTGTTCTCGAGGTCAGGTGTTCCCGTAAACCTCCACCCAAACAAATGCTATTCTCTGTTCTGACAAGTAAGGGCAAGGTCCTAAGGCTCAACTTTCACCCTCAGAGGTTTAGGGCCTGGGTTAGAGGAGGGGATCCCTCTGAGGACCAGTTACCAGCACCCCCATACCTTCGTCCAGCACCAAGTATAGGTCCTTCCACCAGCACCCAGGCCTGGCTGAAGAGGCAGATCTCAGCTGGCAGCTCCCTCAGGGCCTGGTCCTCAGACCCTGCCTGGATGTCATCACAGGGGAGCCAGGAGCCCAGGACCCAGATAGCCCTCAGTGTCCTCTGGCCACCCAAATAGGGGAGGGGGAGGGGCGGGTCCCAGGGACCCACGCAGACAGATGGCTGCTGCCATTAGGTCCTGGAGAAGCGGATGTGAAAGAGGCGCTGCCTCAAAGCCTCGGCCTGGCCAGTGGGCAGCTGGGGCAAGGGCTCTGGAGCCCTGCAGAACAAGGTCCCCAGCCTGTCCCCCGAGACCCCAGGCCACGAGCCAAGACCAGGGAGGGCTCTGGGGAGAAGGCTGTTCACCTGCCTCTTGCCACAGTCTCCCTCGGAGGACACCATCTGGCCAACGGTTGGCCCAGTGGGACCTCTAAGGCCACGCTAAGGGCCTTGTGCTAACCCTCGGAGCTTAAGGTCTCATGGTAAGTTGCACAGAAATGACTGCACGGCTGCCTCTCCCCTAGTACAGCCCCACCCTCCCTGAGGACAGGCGACCGGATACCAGGGCACCCTCACTCATACGGGGAAGGGCTGGCATTGGAGACCTAGAGTTTGACTCCAGAGCTTGACTGTACCATCTTCCCTAATGAAGGGAGCCAGCATCATCCTTCCTACCCCTGACCCAGAGCATTTTCTAAGGAAACATATAAATCAATTGTTTGGAGCTTTGTTGTACCTATATTTATATTGTAATACATCTCAAATGTTTGTTGCAAGTAGGTTTGGTGAAAAAGTAAATCAATAAATGAAAAATCAGCTTTCCCATAGACTGTGTTTCACAAGCCATCATTATTAGCACATTCCTTTGAGATGGAAGCATAAAGTATTGTTTTGGTGCTTACCTCTGACACAGTACAGGTGAATAGTAATCTGTTTGCAAATATTTTATAAGCAAGTAACACCAATAAGCTGACAAGAAGAAGAAGAAATATCCTGGAATTTCAATTAGTAGGAAAGAGAACCTACAGACAGTAAGACAGTGTCAGAAGGCTCTGATGTTCAAAGAGAAGTAATTTGAGAAATGAAGTCCCGAAAGCGGTGGCTGATTAATTGACTTGCAAATCATTAATCAGAAGCCGTAATCTTGATGCCTTGGGCAGACATGCTGGGATGGAAACTCATTCGTCTCTCACACCTCAGTGAACCTGGGTAGGTTGTCTCCCTTCCCTACAAGCGGTGCTGGGAAATTCTCAGAACACAAGAACACACACACCGGATGGAGAGGAGCTGGAGTGAAGGGGCCGTGGAGGGTGCTGTCACATAGAAACAGCTCCAGGAGACAGTGATTTTGACTGGATTCCTCAGTCTTGTTTAAATTAGTGTTGCCTTCTATCTTCCCCACATTCTCACAAAAATTATGAAATGCCAGAGCTTGAAATCAGACTGGTGGTTCCTAGTCCGGTTAGAGTCTCCTTGAAGGCTTTTTAAAAACACTTTTTTTTTTTTTTTAAACTAACCCTATTCCAATTCAGTTGATCTGNGGCAGCTCCCTCAGGGCCTGGTCCTCAGACCCTGCCTGGATGTCATCACAGGGGAGCCAGGAGCCCAGGACCCAGATAGCCCTCAGTGTCCTCTGGCCACCCAAATAGGGGAGGGGGAGGGGCGGGTCCCAGGGACCCACGCAGACAGATGGCTGCTGCCATTAGGTCCTGGAGAAGCGGATGTGAAAGAGGCGCTGCCTCAAAGCCTCGGCCTGGCCAGTGGGCAGCTGGGGCAAGGGCTCTGGAGCCCTGCAGAACAAGGTCCCCAGCCTGTCCCCCGAGACCCCAGGCCACGAGCCAAGACCAGGGAGGGCTCTGGGGAGAAGGCTGTTCACCTGCCTCTTGCCACAGTCTCCCTCGGAGGACACCATCTGGCCAACGGTTGGCCCAGTGGGACCTCTAAGGCCACGCTAAGGGCCTTGTGCTAACCCTCGGAGCTTAAGGTCTCATGGTAAGTTGCACAGAAATGACTGCACGGCTGCCTCTCCCCTAGTACAGCCCCACCCTCCCTGAGGACAGGCGACCGGATACCAGGGCACCCTCACTCATACGGGGAAGGGCTGGCATTGGAGACCTAGAGTTTGACTCCAGAGCTTGACTGTACCATCTTCCCTAATGAAGGGAGCCAGCATCATCCTTCCTACCCCTGACCCAGAGCATTTTCTAAGGAAACATATAAATCAATTGTTTGGAGCTTTGTTGTACCTATATTTATATTGTAATACATCTCAAATGTTTGTTGCAAGTAGGTTTGGTGAAAAAGTAAATCAATAAATGAAAAATCAGCTTTCCCATAGACTGTGTTTCACAAGCCATCATTATTAGCACATTCCTTTGAGATGGAAGCATAAAGTATTGTTTTGGTGCTTACCTCTGACACAGTACAGGTGAATAGTAATCTGTTTGCAAATATTTTATAAGCAAGTAACACCAATAAGCTGACAAGAAGAAGAAGAAATATCCTGGAATTTCAATTAGTAGGAAAGAGAACCTACAGACAGTAAGACAGTGTCAGAAGGCTCTGATGTTCAAAGAGAAGTAATTTGAGAAATGAAGTCCCGAAAGCGGTGGCTGATTAATTGACTTGCAAATCATTAATCAGAAGCCGTAATCTTGATGCCTTGGGCAGACATGCTGGGATGGAAACTCATTCGTCTCTCACACCTCAGTGAACCTGGGTAGGTTGTCTCCCTTCCCTACAAGCGGTGCTGGGAAATTCTCAGAACACAAGAACACACACACCGGATGGAGAGGAGCTGGAGTGAAGGGGCCGTGGAGGGTGCTGTCACATAGAAACAGCTCCAGGAGACAGTGATTTTGACTGGATTCCTCAGTCTTGTTTAAATTAGTGTTGCCTTCTATCTTCCCCACATTCTCACAAAAATTATGAAATGCCAGAGCTTGAAATCAGACTGGTGGTTCCTAGTCCGGTTAGAGTCTCCTTGAAGGCTTTTTAAAAACACTTTTTTTTTTTTTTTAAACTAACCCTATTCCAATTCAGTTGATCTGGGGTTAGGCCTGGGATTCAGTATTTTCTTGACCTGTACAGGTAATTCTGCTGATAATATGCAGTTTGGGGGGAGAAGAAAGACAGTTCAAGGCCAAGGATAACCGAGGTGAGGCTGTGAGAGCGCACTCTGTCCTGCGAGGCTGCCTGGGCGCCGTGTGGAGCTGCCGGCAGTGCCTCTGGGGACAGCAGGAAGGAGTGCTGTGATCGTCCAGTGCCGGATCGCCTACTGCTGTCTGCCGTGTGCCTGGGAGCGGAATATGGCGGCACACGCGCTTCCGGACCCTGCAGGTTGCAGAGGAGGAAGCAGGCTCAGAGGAGGAAGGAAGAGCTTAGTCCAAGGTCACCGAGGGAGCCGCAGGTCACATCCAGAGCTGGACTGCAATAACATCTGCTTTCCACACATTCTGTTACTCATGCCCACTCAAGATCCCCACTGCCTGCCCCAGCCTAGTGAGGGTCATTAGGGAAGAATTCCCTGAGAACTGAACGAAGACGAAAAGTTAGTGAGGTGAAAGGTGAGAGTCCTCCTGGAGCTGAGATGGCAGGTGCAGAGGGTAGTGGTCAAGGGAGCACAAGGAATTTGTGGAGCAGAGGGAAGGTGTGTGTGGCTGGAGAGAACCCTCTGCTCTTGGACTGTGGAGGAGGAGACAGTCGGAGGATGCAGAGCCTTGCCGGCCAGGGAACGGCGTTTAGAGTTTACCTTGAGAGCAAAGCGAGGACTAATCAAGGGACTGGAATACGTTTAAATCAACTCCTGAGAGAACTCAGGAAAAAAAAAATCTTTAAATATAGAAAACATTCAACACAATTATTATAGTCTCTGTTAAGACCATTATCTGATTCTTGCATAAACTATAAAGCCAGTTTCCTTGAGCATCCATTTAGAAACTCATTACTGCTTAATTAAATACTCATTCTATTAATTCTATTCAATGTTTTAACCCCATTATGTAATTCAAGAATGGAAAATTAAATAGATTAAAACGAAATAGTACCATTTTATATTTCTAGAGCAATGCTCATTTTGTGATTTAAAAACAATAGACAGACATTAATTTACCATACCAGAGCAGGAGGAATTATTGATTATAACATTACCTTGTTTAATTGGAAAAAATAGATAAAGTTACTTTCTGTTAAACTGTGCTGTAAATCAAGTATGAGACGTGAAACATGTTTTTACACAATCAGTGTGGACAACTGGCTTGGGACATACTGAATTTCATTAGCTCTGTCTTGCAATTCAGAGCCGAGTTATTTCATTTTCTTTTCTCTGATAAAGTGAGGTGAGTTCTGTGATGGACACTTAGGAAGAGACTACCTGGACTTGCCACAAAGGTCATCCATCACCAGGGGAAGAGGGACTTGCATTTTAATTTACACTGAGAATGTATGCAGTTCCTCATAGAGCAAAGAGTTGCTTGTTGGAAGATGGAAATGACAGTCAGCAGACTAGAATGCCACATGTGGGGAGAAGTGACAGCTCATGACTTTAAGGGACAGGACACAAGCAAGGCTGCTTGCTTGATTGCTGGAGTCCAGGTTCAGTTCAGTTCAGTTCAGGGGCTCAGTCGTGTCTGACTCTTTGTGACCCCATGAACTGCAGCACGCCAGGCCTCCCTGTCCCTCACCAATTCTCGGAGTTCACTCAAACTCATGTCCATCAAGTCGGTGATGCCATCCAGCCATCTCATCCTCTGTTGTCCCCTTCTCCTCCTGCCCCCAATCCCTCCCAGCATCAGTCTTTTCCAGTGAGTCAGCTCTTCACATGAGGTGGCCAAAGTATTGGAGTTTTAGCATCAGTCCTTCCAAAGAACACCCAGGACTTATCTCCTTTAGAATGGACTTGCAGTCCAAGGGACTCTCAAGATTCTTCTCCAGCACCACAGTTCAAAAGCATCAATTCTTCAGTGCTCAGCTTTCTTCACAGTCCAACTCTCACATCCATACACGACCAGCGGAAAAACCATAGCCTTGAGTAGATGGACCTTTGTTGGCAAAGTAATGTCTCTGCTTTTTAATATGCTATCTAGGTTAGGAGTCCAGGTTCATGAGCTGCCAACCCTGGGGTTTCATGGAGAACTGATGCTGAACTTGAAAGGATGGGATATAGTTGGCTGGGCCCTGGCTTTGAGAAAATTAAAAGATAAGGCCCTGGAAAGTTTTACACACTTAAGTTTCTATTTGTGAAGATAAAAGGGTGACGGAGACATCATTAGAAACTGAGCTTGGCAACTCTTTTATGAGTCTGTATTTACATAAAGGATGCAGCTTGTTGGAAAAAATCTAATATCTGGCTGATAACCTAATGGGTAGAAACCACGATTGCTGTAAATAAGATCATGTGTTTAAGGATCTTGGCACATTGCCTGGCATAGAGTAAAGAATCGATATTTGTTAGCAGTGGTGATGATGATTGATTTCATTCTGTCTCATATCAAATTCTTACTTGTGAATTGGAGAATAAGGCTCAAAGCCCCGTGACTGTTTATCTTCTTATCACAGTCTGCCTTCTAAAGTGGTTTTTTTGTGTAGCTCTCTTATTTCCCTGGATGGGTGTGGAAGAAGCTCTTTGCTTTTCAATCTTACAGACCTGATCCTCACACCCTTACTTATCTTTGTCTTGCTGTTTAGCACCAAGGCAAATGATGTTAACTTATTTCTCCCACATTTAGAAGGGACAACTTCACCAGATATCTGGTTTCCTTCTATCTATAATTAGGATTCATCTTGGGACAGAGAGATGTAAGACCTTGTTTAAATAAATAGTCATTAAATGTCTACTGAATGTCAGGGGGTCTGCCAGGCACAGGATGTATAGCGGTCAGTGAGAGGGACACCATTCTCTCTCCCCTCAGGGGCTTATAGCTCAGGAGACTGACGCATTTTTCTCCTGGTCACTCCCTTTCTTTATACACGCTGCTCACCCATGGCATATCCAAACAGTTTGATTTCTACCATTTCTCCACTGTCATACATCCCAGGCTTCACCTGTGGCCAATTATGGATGCTTCTGTGTTGGACATGATTTAGTTTCTAGCTAGTGGTCATTTTAATAAATGGTGCTGGGGCCACTGGATAGCCCGGTGGAAAAACAATGGATCTTGATCCCTACCTCATACCATACAAAAACTGTGAAATATAAAACAATAAACATTTTAGAAGAAAACACTGGAGGCTATTTTAATTCAGATCACAGATAATGTTATGTGTACCTTATATATATTGGTTCGGTTCAGTTCATTCGCTCAGTTGTGTCTGACTCTTTGTGACCCCATGAACCTCAGCACGCCAGGCCTCCCTGTCCATCACCAACTCCCAGAGTCCACCCAAACCCATGTCCATTGAGTTGGTGATGCCATCCAACCATCTCATCCTCTGCCATCCCCTTCTCCTCCTACCCCCAATCTTTCCCAGCATCAGGGTCTTTTCAAATGAGTCAGCTCTTCACATCAGGTGGCCAAAGTATTGGAGTTTTAGCTTCAACATCAGTCCTTCCAATGAACACCCAGGACTGATCATATATATATGTAATATAATGTAAAATATTTAAAAAATATATAATATAAAAGTATAAAAAGTAAATGTATATATAATGTGCACACAATATATGTATATATAACATGCACACAATATAACATAGACAGTACTTGAATAAAAATTTAATGTGTAGAGTTCTACATAAAGTTTATTCATTATTTTAAGAAGACTTTGTGTCTAAGAAGTGATTAACAAGAGAGACCCACAAGGGGCTCTGAGTTGCTTGGCTGAGGTCCACCTGCTCATCTGCCAGCCCTCAGGACCACTGTACCTACTGAGTCCTTTCAGCTGACACCCCCAGTGTGCCTCGTCCACTGTCCTCTTCTCCCCATTCCTGTCTTATGTGGAGCAAATCCCAGACATACCACTGAATCTGTAAACATTTCAGTGTTTATTGCTAAAAGTTCAAAACTCTCTTTAAGAAAACAGAATCAAAGTCCTTCCTTGATCCAACTAACATTAATTTCCACTCCTGACAATGACTGTGATTTCTTTCGCTTTACTGAAAGTGCTTGCATGTTGTCTCTATTGTGGGTGGAGAGAGCGCCATGTAGCCATGGTGAAGGGCAGTTAGTGATGCATCCCTTAGGCTTCTCTACAAGCATTTTCTCAGTTAAATGTTTCAAGCGACCCTAACTCAACAGGTGAGGAAATGCAAAAACTGACCATGGAAAGAGTTCCATGATAATAAAGAATAGCAGCTCAACGGGAAAGGACATCATCGGAGTGGAGAGGACTCTCCGTGGTTCCTGGCCTGCAGGCAGTGTGGTTCCTGGTCCGGGAGAGCAGATGTGCACCTCCTCTGGTGCGTGTGACCCAACCGCCCTGGGGAGGCCTGGGCTGGGAGGAGAACTGTGTGCCTCCCCGGAGGGCTGTGTCCAGGACACTGCTCCAAGGAGAGGAAAGACCAAGTGTCTGCCAGAGGCAGGGGGATGAGCCAACGGGCAGGAGGGGAAATGGTATTTACTGCGTGCTCTGGCAGGAAGTGTCTTCCCACCCCTTNGAAAAACCATAGCCTTGAGTAGATGGACCTTTGTTGGCAAAGTAATGTCTCTGCTTTTTAATATGCTATCTAGGTTAGGAGTCCAGGTTCATGAGCTGCCAACCCTGGGGTTTCATGGAGAACTGATGCTGAACTTGAAAGGATGGGATATAGTTGGCTGGGCCCTGGCTTTGAGAAAATTAAAAGATAAGGCCCTGGAAAGTTTTACACACTTAAGTTTCTATTTGTGAAGATAAAAGGGTGACGGAGACATCATTAGAAACTGAGCTTGGCAACTCTTTTATGAGTCTGTATTTACATAAAGGATGCAGCTTGTTGGAAAAAATCTAATATCTGGCTGATAACCTAATGGGTAGAAACCACGATTGCTGTAAATAAGATCATGTGTTTAAGGATCTTGGCACATTGCCTGGCATAGAGTAAAGAATCGATATTTGTTAGCAGTGGTGATGATGATTGATTTCATTCTGTCTCATATCAAATTCTTACTTGTGAATTGGAGAATAAGGCTCAAAGCCCCGTGACTGTTTATCGTCTTATCACAGTCTGCCTTCTAAAGTGGTTTTTTTGTGTAGCTCTCTTATTTCCCTGGATGGGTGTGGAAGAAGCTCTTTGCTTTTCAATCTTACAGACCTGATCCTCACACCCTTACTTATCTTTGTCTTGCTGTTTAGCACCAAGGCAAATGATGTTAACTTATTTCTCCCACATTTAGAAGGGACAACTTCACCAGATATCTGGTTTCCTTCTATCTATAATTAGGATTCATCTTGGGACAGAGAGATGTAAGACCTTGTTTAAATAAATAGTCATTAAATGTCTACTGAATGTCAGGGGGTCTGCCAGGCACAGGATGTATAGCGGTCAGTGAGAGGGACACCATTCTCTCTCCCCTCAGGGGCTTATAGCTCAGGAGACTGACGCATTTTTCTCCTGGTCACTCCCTTTCTTTATACACGCTGCTCACCCATGGCATATCCAAACAGTTTGATTTCTACCATTTCTCCACTGTCATACATCCCAGGCTTCACCTGTGGCCAATTATGGATGCTTCTGTGTTGGACATGATTTAGTTTCCAGCTAGTGGTCATTTTAATAAATGGTGCTGGGGCCACTGGATAGCCCGGTGGAAAAACAATGGATCTTGATCCCTACCTCATACCATACAAAAACTGTGAAATATAAAACAATAAACATTTTAGAAGAAAACACTGGAGGCTATTTTAATTCAGATCACAGATAATGTTATGTGTACCTTATATATATTGGTTCGGTTCAGTTCATTCGCTCAGTTGTGTCTGACTCTTTGTGACCCCATGAACCTCAGCACGCCAGGCCTCCCTGTCCATCACCAACTCCCAGAGTCCACCCAAACCCATGTCCATTGAGTTGGTGATGCCATCCAACCATCTCATCCTCTGCCATCCCCTTCTCCTCCTACCCCCAATCTTTCCCAGCATCAGGGTCTTTTCAAATGAGTCAGCTCTTCACATCAGGTGGCCAAAGTATTGGAGTTTTAGCTTCAACATCAGTCCTTCCAATGAACACCCAGGACTGATCATATATATATGTAATATAATGTAAAATATTTAAAAAATATATAATATAAAAGTATAAAAAGTAAATGTATATATAATGTGCACACAATATATGTATATATAACATGCACACAATATAACATAGACAATACTTAAATAAAAATTTAATGTGTAGAGTTCTACATAAAGTTTATTCAGTATTTTAAGAAGACTTTGTGTCTAAGAAGTGATTAACAAGAGAGACCCACAAGGGGCTCTGAGTTGCTTGGCTGAGGTCCACCTGCTCATCTGCCAGCCCTCAGGACCACTGTACCTACTGAGTCCTTTCAGCTGACACCCCCAGTGTGCCTCGTCCACTGTCCTCTTCTCCCCATTCCTGTCTTATGTGGAGCAAATCCCAGACATACCACTGAATCTGTAAACATTTCAGTGTTTATTGCTAAAAGTTCAAAACTCTCTTTAAGAAAACAGAATCAAAGTCCTTCCTTGATCCAACTAACATTAATTTCCACTCCTGACAATGACTGTGATTTCTTTCGCTTTACTGAAAGTGCTTGCATGTTGTCTCTATTGTGGGTGGAGAGAGCGCCATGTAGCCATGGTGAAGGGCAGTTAGTGATGCATCCCTTAGGCTTCTCTACAAGCATTTTCTCAGTTAAATGTTTCAAGCGACCCTAACTCAACAGGTGAGGAAATGCAAAAACTGACCATGGAAAGAGTTCCATGATAATAAAGAATAGCAGCTCAACGGGAAAGGACATCATCGGAGTGGAGAGGACTCTCCGTGGTTCCTGGCCTGCAGGCAGTGTGGTTCCTGGTCCGGGAGAGCAGATGTGCACCTCCTCTGGTGCGTGTGACCCAACCGCCCTGGGGAGGCCTGGGCTGGGAGGAGAACTGTGTGCCTCCCCGGAGGGCTGTGTCCAGGACACTGCTCCAAGGAGAGGAAAGACCAAGTGTCTGCCAGAGGCAGGGGGATGAGCCAACGGGCAGGAGGGGAAATGGTATTTACTGCGTGCTCTGGCAGGAAGTGTCTTCCCACCCCTTCAGGGCACCCTCTTTTGTGCTGGTTCATTTTCTTGGTGGAGAAAGCCATTTTCATGGCTGCTGCAGACACAGAGCGGGTGCTGGGTACCCAACTTCTGAGAAAGATGCCTGGCCAGGTTCTGGCTCCCTGGGTGCCCAACAGCTCAGCAAGTTTGGTTTGCACACTTCCTTCACATGAACTCACCTACTGAAGTTCCTCAAATCTGTCAATTACAGACCCACGACGCAGCTAAAAATGTGAGTTTTCAGGAAGAAGTAACTCAAGTACTAAAACATGCTTTTTCTCCTCAAAACAAAATGAAAAGCCAAGGGTCACTGGAGACTGGCCGAAAACCCTGCTGTTGGGCAGGGTTCTCGAGCAATGCTCCTCAGAGCAGAGAGGGCACAGGAGTCCCACCAATGCACCAAGTATTTTCCTCTAGCAAGAAAGACAGAGACTGCCCGAGGAATCTGCTAACTGTATTTCATCTGTTTTGTATATTAGAGCTGTTGTCTAAGAGTTTGTTTGGAAAAAAGTTTTGCAGCTAAAGAGAAATTTGAAAAGCACTGCCTCAGGGAACTGATGAAATAAATATTACATTTGATGGTGAGAGAAAAACAAAAAGCAAGGAGCAAATATGCCTGCATTGTTTTTTTCTCCAAATGCCCTGCATGGAAACTTTATTTCATCTGACATTAACATCTATCCTTCAGTTGAGCTTCTCATCTTAAAAAAAAAAAGAAAGAAAAGGCCAAATACATATGTTCATTTAATGGGATGATTGGAAATAATTTAATTTTGAGAAGCAAAGAGATTTTCTGCAGGGATACATGTTGAATCACAAACATTTGAACCTGAATGAAGAATGACTTTTTTTTTTTTTTAACAATAGCATGATCTGCTCTAAGGACTTTAGAATTTGGTTTATGCAATTCCACAAGTTTAGAGGAGGGGAAAGTTCAGTGAAATGAGTAAGTTCTGATCCACCTCTAACTCATGGGTAAATTCTGTGACTTCTGGGTCCTGGTTTGGTTATCTGAGATGTAGAGTATCAGGGGGCTTCCCTGGTGGCTCAGAGGTTAAAGCATCTGCCTCCAATGTGAAAAGAGGAGTTCCTAACACTGGCTACACATCAGAAACACTTGAAATCTGCTTAGTATCTGGGATCCCACCCACATTCAGAGATTTTCCCTGGGTGGGGCTAGGTATTTGCTTGTCTAAAAACTCCCTCAATATGATTCTGATGAAGGAGGGTGAGAACAGCTGCTTGAAATGACTCCTAAGGCTGCCTCCTAGTGTTAGGATCAAGCTTTAAACCAATCTTAGGGTTCCGTTCCAGTGTGTGTAGGTCCTAGCAGATGTTGGGAGGGCCAAAGGATGCCACTGGGTGGCAGGGATCATCCTTGAGATTTCTTACAGTCTCTGCTGTAGGAGCCTGTCAGGGTTGCTTACAGACCAACAGAATACATTTGCCAATGAAAATCACAGGGCTGTCCCCTGGAGGTTATGATTTTCATCATCCCAGGCAGAAATCCTGTATCCATTAAGCACTCTTCTCCCCGTCCCAGCCCCTGACAACCACTACTCTATCTCCTGTCTCTATGGATTTACTCTTCCGGCATTTTATGGAGATGGAATCACATAATACATGGTCTTCTCTGTCTGGCTTCTTTCATTTAGTATAGCGAGTTCAAGGGTCATCCATGTTGTAACCTGTGTCGGTACTTTGTTCTTCTTCATGGTTACATAATATTCCACTGTGTGCCGGACCATGTTTTATCTATCCATTCTTCCATTGATCAACATGTGGGCTGTTTCCACTTCTTGACTGTTGTGAATTGTTGCTCTGAACATTCATGGACACGTTTTTCAGTGGACATATGTTTTCATTCTCTTGGGCAGATGCCTAGGAGCAGAATTGCTGGGTCACATGGTGCCTCTGTGAGTGAGGCAGTGGGGATTTATGTCATTTATCAGCATGCACAGAGTCCCTGGTCTGTACCTTCTAAACATGTGAGGCTGTGTACTGTTTTCTGGCTTCTCAGAGCTCACTGCCCCCTTGTCCCATGTGGGGAGAGGCGATCTGGGGATGGAAACTTCCCTCTTTGAACAACAGGAGGAGCTGGGAAGGAGGAGGATCTTTGAGAGCCATGTCTCCTTGGACTAACCCACTAAAGCAGACTCCTTTACCTATCTGCATGCAGTGTTGCTCAGCTTAATGCAGAGATGAGCTGGGCACCCTGGAGTTCACAGAGAACAAGCCTTGCTTCGTGTGTGCCCCTGAAGCTGTTTCTAACTAGAGGAAGTACATCTTTAATCTCCTGAGCAGTAGGAGAATCGACACACTTGGTTAGGCTCCTGATGCTAACGCCCCAGTACAAATAAGGACAAGAGAAACCTTCTGCTTTCATTACAAGGGATTTGTACAAATTCACACATGGAATTGACTTATAGCTTCTAATGTATATTTAAATCCCAAATGTCGTAGTCAGAAGGAACTGCTCTAAATCCATTATCTGTGTCTGTACCATTGATTCCCGTTTCAAATAGACCCCAGGGGCCCACTTGTAATTCCCATTGGCACCTCTGTGTATTTCTTCCCAGAGGTGGCTTGTGGAGCATCTGAGAACATCCGAGTCCCATGGGGAGAAGAGATGGATGAGAATTGTTCCTTTGGGAATCAGACCCAGTGAGAGAGGGAGGATTAGGAAAATCGTCCTCTGTCCCTTCTGGGCTCTGATCTTGAGTGGAGCCGCACTGGAGTCTGTGGGGAGAGAGGTGCCAAAGTCTGTCTTTCACATTGAAAAGAATGAATGATGGAAAGTTACTCATGTTTAACACCACCAAGAAGCTCTACCACCTACTGGTTGTGTGACCTTGGCCAAGTCACTCAACTCTGTATCTTGATTTTCTCATTGGCACAATGAGAAAAAATAATAATACTTACCATTATAGGATCACGATGACTAAGCAAGAATATTTATAAATGTTGTGATGAATGCCTGACACATAGTAAGCAATAGAGGCACATTGTTATAACAAACAGACAGAAAGAATAAAGAAATGACGTTTGTTACAGTACACATCATTATAAGGAATGTCACCAGAGAAATAAACTTTGCTCTTCTGGGCTTTTTGGGTCATTTTTATAGGAGCCTAGTCTCGCTAAATAAATATTTCTGACAATATGACTTTCCTTATATAAACTACTTAGAGTTTGTTTCATGTATCATCAGGGGTGTCCTGACCAGTAGAACGTTTTAGTTCCTAACTGTACTTTTAATCTAGTGCAGGGTTTCTCAGGCTCAGTGCTAGTGACATTTTGGGCTGGATAATCACTGGTTAAGGGGGTGCTCTGTACGCGATGCTGAGAGTCACCCTGGCCTCTACCCACCGGGTGCCAAGAGCACCCAAGTCGTAGCAATCAGAAATGTGTGCAGACGTTGCCGGGTGTCCAGGCACAGTGTGTGTGCGCGTGTGTGTATGTGTGTGTGTGTACAGACCTCCCTGGCTGAGAGTCACTGATCCAACTAAACCAGGTCAGGGGCTCCCTGACAAGTATCAGCCTGTAAGTGGCAGCCCACAGATCCCCCCAGGGCTAGGTTTATCAGCAAGTTGGTCCTAGACTCAAGTCTCATGGGAAGACATTGAAATAGCATAACATTTTCCAGAGTAATTGAATCAGACTTTGCCAGAAAAACATTCAAGGGTAAAACTAAAGACTATAATTATTATGAAAATTATTGATGTAGTTTTCATTACTCCACAATTTTTGAATTAGCCACTGATAATCCCTTTTATAAAAGAAGAAAGGTGGTTTTTCTTGCATTTCCTTCTTCCTGACACTTGCCTGCCTCTTGCTGTTCCATAAACACATTGTGCCTGTGAGCGCCAAGTGGACTCAGGTGCAGCAGAGATCAGGGGCCTCCAGGGAGCGGGGGCAGCCCTGTCACTCATGGGGCTTTCTTGATGGGCCTCAGAAAACCAGAAAAGAGGGATTTTTTTTCCCCCATTTGTCCCCATTGGAACTGTGTTCAGACTCAAGCTTATTTGGCAGTGAAGAATTACCAACTGTGGTCCATTTTCCCCTCCCTGTTCTCCAGACCCTTGCTACTTGAGGTGTGGTCCCTGGCCCAGGGTTGGCATCACTTGTGAGGTAGTTAGAAATGTAGGATCTGGGGCCCCAGGACAGACATTCAGAGTCAGATTCCAGATGATTCTCTGCTGCATCACATTGCTGACCTCTTCTCTTGACCTTTCAGCCTACCCTTGGCAGCTTGGTCTTTGCTGCCTGACCCTGAGGGGCAGAAAGATCAAAACACAGGTGCCTTGTACGTCCAGCATCCCAGCCTGGAACCGAGAGGCTAGAGGGGACTGTCTCCACCCTGTTCAAGGTGGACTTCTCCCCCATGTCCCACCCCCCTTTCTACCTTCAACTCCTGTCCTGCTTCCCTACCTGCCAACGTGCCCACCTCTCAAGTCGATAAACGTGTCCCAGACTCTCCAATTAAAGAACAGAACAACAAAACAGCAGAGAGACGCAGAAGCCTCCCTCCTCTCCACTGTGCTCACTCCCTTCGCAAGAGAGGCCTGTATTTCCTACCCTCTCTGTGTGCGGTGAAAGTACTAAATCCATTGAAAGTTGCTGGGAGGGTTGGGGAGCACAAAAATGAGGACTGAAGAAAAAAAAAAAAAGAACTGCAAATGTATTTTCAATCCAGGAACGATACAGTCAGTGATTGTTGAGGTGTAACGACATGAGAAAACATGCTGTTCAGGACCCTCATCAGGCCTGTTGAATAGCTGCCAAGGAGGCATTTCATGAAACTCACACGTAACAGGCAAGACAGGGTCCTGCTGCCGCCTGCGGCTGCGCCACCTGCACCTGCGGGAGGGAAGGCCCGGCGAGGGAGGGCCGCACAGAGCCCTCTGCACGTGAATGTGGGAAACAGCGGCTTCTCAGCGCTAGGGGCCTTTATGTAAAAAGGTGCATCTTCCAGCTTGATTCTTCCCTCCTTAGTGATGGGGGGCTTCCCTGGTGGCTCAGCGGTAAAGAATCCACCTGCCGATGCAGGAGATGCGGGTTTGGTCCCTGGGTCAGGAAGGCTTCCCTGGAGAAGGGAATGGCAACCCACTCCAGTGTTCTTGTCTGGAGAATTCCATGGAGCCTGGTGGGACTCAGCCTGTGGGGTTGCAGAGAGTAGTGGCTAAATGACAACAGCAAAGTGACAGCGGGAGCTTCCGGGTAGCACGGGAGACCATGCAGGAGATGAGAGGAGCTGAGGGGACAGGAGAGAGCGAGACTGAGACACGGAAATAAAGAGGCGTGAGAGGAAGAGGGAGCTGGTGGGGGCAGGCGGAGCTGGGCAGGAAGGCAGGGAAAGGCGCTGCTGCGCGCACAGTGAAGAGTCAGGGAAAGGGGGGGACAGAGAGGGAGAGACCAGGGAGACGCGGAGGATGGAAATAAACGGCACAGGAGGTAAAGGCAGGAGATGGAAAGAGGGAGAGAGGAGAGATAAGTAAGACAGAAATAAGTAACACAGAAAGTAAAGGCACGAGAAAGAGATAGGCAGAGGGGGAGAGAGAGAGGTGGGGGTGGCTGAAGGGCTTGCTTTTGCTTTTTCTCAAATAAGAAAATTTGGGCAATCTGCATTCCAGGATTCCCACCTTCCAAGGGCTCGTGCCACTGGAAGCTGAGGACAGAGATCTCCATGTCAACAGAACCCAGTGGCTGCAGCCTCCAGTCTAAGCACCTGGAGCAACTGCAGAGGAGGAACTGAGGATTCCGTGGCTCAGCCTGGACCCCTGGGAGGAGGGGTGAGGGTGCCCATTGGCCAACTGCTGCCCCAAATAATAGACGCTGGTGTGTTCTGGGCCCTGGGCATCACTTCTATGATAACCACCAGGAAGTACAATCTTTTTACAACAGTTTCTGAAATCAGTGCTTTAGATACAATTGGATACGATCAAAATGATCCTTGCATGTGTGTGTGCTCAGCTGCTTGGTCGTGGCTGACTCTTTGCAACCCCGTGGACTGTAGCCCACTAGGCTCCGCTGCCCATGGGATTTCCAGGCAGGAATACTGGAATGATTTGCCATTTCCTTCTCCAGGGGATCTTCCTGACCCAGGGATCGAACCCCTATCTTCTGCATCTCCTGCACTGGCAGGTGGGTTCTCTACCATGCAGCCACCAGAGAAGCCCAGATGATTCTTAAAAGTCTCCAAAAGCATCCACATGGAGGCTTTCACAGTCCTGGGAGGCTGTTCTCCTCTTGGGCCACCTTGTATGAAGAATCCACGCATGACTTTGAGAACACACAGGCAGATGTGTATAAGTTAAACGTCTGGATGGTGAGTCATGTTTCATTAACCCCACACAGGTCCTTCCAGGGGGTGGATTTGGGTCTCATGAACTTATCTTTCTGTTGCCTTTACAAACATTTAAGAAGAGGCTGTGAATCGGGGAACACATCAAAATTTGTGGTCTTTGGCCTCCAGTTACCTAGTGTGAAGTTTGTGTTTTTGGCACATCTCAGAAGGCCTGCCCACAGCAAGGGACCGTAAGAGGCACGGTAGCTGGTAACTTTCTGGGCCCAGGTGTGGCTGACCAGCCAAGGGGAACTCTAAAGGGAATCTCTTCCTTTTGGTTGGAGAAGCTCCCCAGTCTCCTCCCTAAACAGCACTCTGCCAATGGCCTCCACTCTGAACAACACTTATTCTTCACATGTCACCTTGTGATGATTATTGAGGAGGGGCTATTCCTGGAGACACACGTTCTAGATACCCTTGACCATGGAAAAATTCATCAGTGTGCCTTCTCTGTCAATAAGAGCAACTTCTGAATGGAACTAGAGTCCCTGGACCATTAGGTTTCAAGGAGGCTCATAAGGAAGTCGACGCAACACACACGCCCAAACATACGCACACACGTATATGCATGCACACACATGGACACCTTTTGCAGGAAGGGAGTGATTCCCGAGCAAGTCCACATCTAGCGTTGTTGCTATAATAACAATTGTGTTACTTGATTTACAGGAACAAATTACAATGGTGAGCTTCTTCTGTCAGCTGTGTGCAACCTTGTTCCTTCTACAGTCAGGGAAGAGGTAGAAGGTTAGTATAATTTAAGTTGCAAGGTAGAGAAGAGGCCTGAATTCACAGCAGTGTGGTATAGACCTCCCCGGAGGAAAAGAAAAAATGCATGATGCCTGAAGGCAGTGAGTTCCAGGGCTCATTAGCAGGTAAAGCTGACAGGTGGGTGCTGCCTCCTTCTGATGTAAGAAGCAGCTGGAGGAGGGACCACCAGAGGAGGTTTCAAGGCCCCAGAGCTGCTGGCACAGGCTGCAGGATGGGGATTTGGCCAAATTGAGCAATTCAAATTACTGAGTGCAAAATGCCTATTTGCTGAAGAAATCCACGCTCTGCAGGGCCTGGTAATAGTAAAAACTCAACGTCAGGTGCTGGGCCGTTGACCCACAGAATCTCACTTTACTGGGGTCCCTGCTACAAACAGGAGCCCTTTCCTGGCTCTGGATTTCTGTCCCTGTTCTGTGCCCACACTTCAGGTGCATCCCTGGACCATGACCCTCGTCCACTGGAGCCCATTCACAGCAGGGCAGGCCAGCTACACGAGTGCACAAACCAGCATAGCTCGGGAGATGGAAAACGTGAAGGTAATTTAAAAGTACTTTGACCATACTGGAAAAATGCCTATAAACTGCAATTTAAAATACTCATACCTTTTGGACCTGGTATTTCACTTCTGAAAGTTTATCCTGCAAATCTTTCGCATGTACCCATGAAGACAGACATTCAAGCATTTTTAATGCTGTGATATTTGTAAAAGGAAAAACCAGGGACCACCAAAATGCCACCCACAGGGGACTGGTTAAATTGTGAGATGCCAATGAAACAGATCACGATACCGAGCCATTAAGATGATAAGGTAGCTAATTGCTTGGCATTATTGATCAGAAGGGAAATCTGTTGTTTCAGATGGTGTAAACACCTTGGGGTGTTACTTAGAAGAAATAAAATGTGTTAGGTTAATGGACTCAGGAGGAAGTGGGCCATTCAAGGGGCACGTGTGGGGAAGAGCTGAGATGAAGAGATTACAGCCTCTTTGAGGGTGGAGACTGCCAGAGCTGAGGACACGGGTGGAGCGCCCCGTGTTGGTGTGTGTGAGGGGCTGGGAGGGCAGGGCTGACCTGGTGGGCTCTCCTCCTTGTTGCCTGGCCAGAGCCCCCTCCCCAGGTTAAAGGCATGAAGAAGAGACAAGCCATACGGAAGTTCAGCAAGCACTTTCTGGGAGTGGAGCATCTTCCTTCGGGGCTCCCACTTGGAGGAGGGGTCGGGTAGAGTCTGTGGGCAGTGGGCAGCTGTGCAGGGAATGCCTTCCTCCCCTATGATCACCAGGGCTCAATCGCACGTAAAGGTTGTGGGAAGCCTGGGATGCTGCTGACATGCTTGAAATGACCACTCATGGAAGTAAACCAAGAAGGTGTGACATTCCACGTCTCATTCATTTCAGCTGGAAGGAACCTTAGGTGGGAGAGAGAGGAACTCATTCTCCTGAAGTCTTCTGTCAACTATCTTGAATGACTAAACATGATGGAGTTTTTCCTCTGTCCTTTGCTGCACTAAGAAAGACCAGGACCATTCAAAGCAGGTAGCAAAGGCCAAAGGAGAAAAAATACAAATAGTAAAAATACCGGCAATGACAACCTATGTTCACCAAGTGTTTACTCTGTGCTGGGCATTGGGCTAAAACTCCCTACATGCATTATGTCATTTGATCCTCACCATAGCCTAAGGGAACAAGGAAATAACTATTCTTCTAATTTTGCAGATAAGGATAAAGCTACAAATCCTGATAAAACTGCAACATAGTAAGAATAATATGACCCTATCTTTGTATACAGAAAATTGGGTTTGATAGATGCGAAGGGAAAAGACACCTGGAGAAGTTTAACCAACCTGTTAGCAGAGGTCATCCTGAAGGAGAGCTGAGGGACTGGCAACTTCATGTACTTTTTTAATCTGTTTACATGACGTTTTAATGCTCTTCAAAAACAACAGAAATAAATGAATTTGTTTTAATCAAACAAAAATCTGGAGGGGATAAAATGCTACAAATTCAAAGTACATTTAAAATTAAGTTGTTTTCTAAAATACTTTAGGAAAAGAAAAATATTCTTTGCTAGCTTCACTATGCAGCTACAGTAACAAAGACAGGCCAGTGCTGGTGGCAGGAAAGCCACAGATCCATGGAACAGAATAGAGAGCCTAGAAATAGAGGCCCCTCACATATGCCCATAAAATGAGGCCAGAGCCATTGCACATTCAAAGGTAAATAAAGGGCCTCAACCTCAACCTCATACCATGTGTAAAAACTAACTCAAAATGAACCATGGACTTAACTGTACAATATAAACCTTTTAGAAGAAGACACTAATTCAAAAAGATCTATGCACCCCAGTGTTCATAGTAGTGCTATTTACAATAGCCAAGGGGCTCTCTTGATGGCTCAGTGGGTAAAGAATCTGCCTGCAATGCAGGAGACACAGGGGACAAGAGTTCAACCCCTGGGTCGGGAAGATCCCTTGGAGGATGGAATGGCAACCCACTTCAGTATTCTTGCCTGAAAGATCCTATGGACAGAGGAGCCTGATGGGCCACAGTCCAAAGGATCACAAAGAGTCAGATGTGACTGAGCACCAGCATGGAAGATACGGAAGCAACCTAAGGGGCCATCAGCAGATGAGTGGATAAAGATTACATAGTATATTTACACTACTCGAACATCACAAAAATGAAATAATGCCATCTGAAGCAACATGGATGGACTTGGAAGGTATTAGGCTAAGTGAGGACTCATTGCTGGACAAAGAATTCTTAGAGTTGACAGCAAAAATACAATCTAAATAAAAAAGAACTATAAATTGGACTTCATAAAAATTAAAAGCACTTGCTCAGTGAAAGACTATATTAAGAGGATAAAGAGATAAACCACAGACTGAAATTATTTGCAATTATTATTATTGTCTCTAATAAAGAACTTGTATATGAACCATGAAAGCGACTCTCAAAATTCAACAGGAAGAAGACAATCCAGTTAGAAAGCAGGCAAAAGGCATGATCAGATGTTTCACCAAAGGGAATAAAGACGACAGATAAGCACATGGAGGGATGCCTACTACCGTTAGTCACATAGGGAAATGCAAATTATAGTTGTAATGAAATATGGTAAAATTAAAAATAATGATAACACAATGATAAAACCAAATTCTGGAGAGGATGTGGGAGAACTTGATTTCTCAGACACCACCAGTGGGAATGGAGAATAGCACAGTCCCTCTGGAAAGTAGCTTGGCAGTTTCTTATAAAACTAACATGCAGTTAACATGCGTGTGTGCTAAGTCACTTCTGCTAAGTTGCTTCAGCCATGTCTGACTCTTTGAGACCCGATGGACTGTAGCCCTCTAGGCTGCTCTGTCCATGGGATTCTCCAGGCAAGAATACTGGAGTGGGCTGCCACGCTCACCTCCAGGGGGATCTTCTCAGCCCGGGGATCAAATCCATGTCTCTTGTGTCTCCTGCATTGGCAGGCAATTTCTCTACCACTAGTGCCACCTGGAAGCCCAACAGAGAGTGGGGGCTGTCAAAAGATGGCACATTGACATGGTCAAGGCAATCATTCTCAGATAGGCTTTTCAACAGTAAGTAAGGAGAGAGGATATTTTTCAGCTCCTTGAATCAACATACACAATGGGACACTTCTGGGTTCTTAGCCAATAAAATTAATTCTGATGTAGGCTTTATTCACATAAGAGTGATGGGATTTCTCTTAGGCTCCGTAATATGGGTTCAAAGGTGACAAAATGTTACCATCTGCGAATGACCTTGAGGATAATTTCTAATCTGTTTGATTGGATGTCAGCTCCTCAATGGACCAGCTGTAACTTTGCACATTACTTAACTTCCCAAACCTGTCCTGAGCAGAAGCTGCTGGCCACTGTCATCAACACCCCCATTTTACAGGTGAGGAGACTGAGCTCAGAAGAATTAAGGAACTCATGCAATATCCAAGATCTGGCAAAGAATGGAGATGGAACTGAAGCTTAGTCATCTGATCCCAGCAGGTGACCAATCTCTGCACATCACTCCACCCTGCCTTGTAAATAAAGGGACCCAGAAATAAAACTGGGATTTGGGAGTAATAAAATAGGTCCTTTTGGTCAAACCAACAGTGTGAACAGAGGGACAACTGGGAACTCGGCAGAGGAAGCCCCTTCCTCACCTTGTTTCCTCCTCGGTTTGTAACTTCTGAGACAGAATCGGGTCATTATTTTAAAAAATTCATAGTCTTTACCACATTGCTGACTGTGGCATTTGCTTCCCTGCTGGAATTTCAAAACCCCAAAGCAGACTCATCATAAGGACCAGTTTATCTTATCACTCTGTCCCCCTTAAATCTTCTTGTTGGGGGGGGCGGTCTAGAGTCCATGACCTTGACACATGGTTTGGTCAAGCGAAGATGAAGGAATTGCCTTGGGGCCCTGTATCCTTCAACAGCCTACAAACTCATTGGTGGCAGGCAACATGGCTGCTTTAATGAGGGGGCTACTGACAGTGCACAGACAGGACTCTGCCAGGAGCTGGCCTCACAACAATACTTTATCACATGGATGCTGACAAATGCCACTGCCACGGCTCCTCCTGATGTCATTTTCCTCTTTCCTACCCTCTGTTACTGCTCTTTGAGGAGCTTGCCCTGTTGACACTGTCCACGTGAAGCTGTGTCTCTGCTAAATGAAAGAACTCCATCATTTTTATGCCTGTCTTCCAGACACCAGGAGAACTAGCCTCCCCCTTTGCTCCCCATCAGAATGTTACATGGGAAAGAGACAAGCCTTGTGTGAAATTACAGGATGGTCACAGAGCTCCAGCAAATGAAGTTAACAGGATGTTTTTCTCTGGGCATCAGGGCCATGGAAAGAAAAAAAAGACACTCAGAATCTTATTAAAGCCCTAAACCTGAGATGCATTTATAGATGCAGGGCAGATTTCCATGCCAACCTACAAACTCAGGCCACTTTTACTGCCCAGTTATGGCAGAATCTCATAAATAGAATTCTTTGGGGAGCAGACTTCTGTCAGATAACCTGAGGGCTTCATTCTGTATACTTTCCAGTCTACATTCATTTATTGCATCTGCTGGCTACAAAATGCCTCCTTTTCCATTCCCTTGAACCATGCCCGCAAACACAAGACTGGGGACAGCGGACGAGGAGAGGACATTCTGTAACTTCAACCCAACTGTTATGGGGGCAGGGATATGTCTCTGGGATGCTATCATCCTCACAATGGCCCCTTTATCGAGCCACATGCCTGGCACTGTGCTTGCCGTCTTTGTTGGCTTTGACTTTGAAGTGCTCTATGCTATTTAATCCTTATTACAAGGTGGGTACACTTATCTCCATTTTATTGCTAAATGAATCAGATCTCAGAGAGGTTAAGTAACACATCTAAGCTCACACAGCCAGAAAAACGGCTGCATAGGGATCTAAAGGACATCTGAGATCAACACGTGGGTCTTCAGATCTTGGCAAAGCATCCATTAACACGTGATGTAGCTATAGTTGCCTCACTCTGTCTGTCAGACAATAGTCAGTGCATGGGAAATACGGGTGATCTGAGGGTTCTATAAAGATAGAAGCTAAAATACCTTTCGGTTACTGACATTGTCATAGACTAGTAGACTAGTCTATCTCAGCGGAGTCAAGGCACGTTGCAAAGCTCTCTCCTTCGGCTCATATGACTCAGCTTGTCAGTCTTCCACCTAGATGGCCAAGGAGTTTTCCATTTGGAGGCTGGGTTGTTCCACTGCCTCACTCGCATTGAATAGCCTTGAAGAGATGGGATTTAAATTGTGCTGAGGATATTAGTCTAAAGTGAATGAAGTGGAGAGTAGACTTCGCGTTTATGTCCCCAGAGTGATATATGAGGGAGTGTAATTTTTTTTCTAAGGCAAAGAAAATGGGAAACCAACATGGATTTCAGACACATGAGAAATAGCTTATGAATTTAGATGATAGCTTGGTAGAAATAAATTGTACATCTGTTCATTCATTTTAATAAAGTGGAGAGATGGCATGCTGCTGGGGCCCTTGGAGAACCCTGGGTTTTTAAAATTATGGTCCTATAATAGTAGCATTAAAATTTGTAATGCAGCCAGTGGTTTCTGAATTGGAGGGAAAATTCATTTATAAAATAAAAGTTCAGACTTTGGAATGTAAATGGGAAAATGCAATTTTTCTTGGCCAGATATGAATTAGTCCTGGGAGGATCCTGCAGCATCTTGACCATAAAATATATATTTTTAAATCTTAGGAGAAAGTTTTCAGACTGCTGATGGAACTTCCTTGGGCAATCTCTATTTAGGTAAACCGTGCAGGTATGAAAAATATGGTTAACTGGCTTGTCTATTTTTGCCTTGAACTTGGTGCTACATGTACAAGAGCAATTTTAGATTAATATTTCCATTTGAAATGAGTCTGGCCTGTTATACATACAAAAATCATTTTTACTCAATAGTAGAAACATAAGGAAGAGAAATTTTATAGGCCAGCAATTACCTGTTGCCATGAAATTTTACTCATAGTATTGAGTTTCTTATTACATGTGAGCCCTATGCTTGATATTGGGGAAAATACAATGGTCCTGACTGTAGGTTTCCTGCTGACTTTGAAACCTAGAAGTATCATTAAACTTCCTCCAGATATAGGTATTAAGCCCATAGAAAGGTTTTAGACAGACTATGTAATTTCAATTTTATTTTAAAAATCAGGCTCCAAGTTTTTAGGTGGGAAAGAGGTACAAAAAAATCTGGTTGTGCTGACTGGCATGGATGACACAGGTCCAGCTGGCAAAATCTCCAGACCACCTCAAATATATTCTATTTGCCTCTTAATGAAATACTGAATGGATGTAGATGACACACTTTAGCCCATAACCTTGTAGATTAAAAAATATAGACTGTGCAGAGGCTGTGTTTAGTCTTGGAACTGAGGGCAGTTAGTTTTTGTCTTAGGTCAGTTTTTGCCCAAATAGGTAAGACATTCTCCTCGGGTTTGTGGGAATCTACATTATTATCTCACAAAGTCCCACGGATGAGGGGTCTGGGGTGCGACTCATCCACGAGACAGAACAGAGGTGGGACAAAGGTAAAAAAAAAAATAATTCCTCATTTCCCACAGGCAGGACGAAGCTGTGGGCATTGGCCAGATGGAGGCAGATAGAGACCCCAGAGAGTTCTGCAATTAACACGGCTTGTTAACCAAGCCTAGAATGGAAACTAGTCAGGTCAGCGTCCTTCTGGGAATTGTTTGTATACACCTGTGCTGACCGATGTCTACTTTCTTAGGTTGTGTTTCTGGAAGGATAATTTACTAGACCAATGAAAGGACATGTTTTAAAGGGTTTTGACAGTGTCTGGATCGAGGGTCTACTCTTGAAGACGGCTTTGCTGCCTCCTCCAATGGGATCTACTGAATTGGAAACGGGACAACGTCAGCTCCTGAGGAAGAGAGATGGGACAGAAGGGAGCTTTGAAGAGATTAGAAAGGGCTCAAGTCATCCACCAAGCAAGCAGCAAAAGGGGGTGTTATGAATTAAATCGAAAGAATGGAAGGCCCTCCACTCCTTCGAGGTTAGGAAACCCTGTGTTTATGACTTACATTCAGATATCATCTGTGGATTCACTCACCTTTACACTCCCCCATCACAGGGCCTGGCTCATACTAGGTGGGTAATTAATGCATATGGCATGCCCTAGAGTCAACCACATTCTAAGTACTTTCAGATCCCTCATCTCTGTATCTATTCAATGCAATATCCCAGCAACACAAGTACGACCACACGTTGTCCACAGGAAGTCCCCAGGACAGGTCTGTGTCTTAACACCTCCAGATGGCTGGCAGTTGTCTTGGGCCTCTGGCAATGAGTGTGGCCTCAGAACAGTCACAAAGATGAAGAATATGAGACAGCCACATGCTGCGTGGCAAAATCAACCAAAGAAAATTTAAAAGCCTAGGAATGGGAATTCCCTGGCCATTCGGTGGTTAGTACACCTTGCTTTCACTGCCTAGGGCCCTGGGTACAATGCCTGGTTGGAGAACTAAGATCCTGCAGGCTGTGCAGCACAGTTTGGAAAGCAAACAAGGAAACAATAAAACAAACAAACAATAAAAGAAACAGCAAACACACAGGAAAAACAAGCACGCGGACAATGCAAGGAAGGGAGCATCTCTTTGTTCACCCCGGACCTCCCAAATCAGAGCTGCATTTTAACAAGATCTCCGGGTGATTCTTGTGCTCATAAAAGTCTGAGAAACGAATTCTCCAATAAAATGAACTTTAGACAAATCAAGTCCAAAAACAGAAAACAGCCGTGTTCCCTGGCACTTCNCATTAAACTTCCTCCAGATATAGGTATTAAGCCCATAGAAAGGTTTTAGACAGACTATGTAATTTCAATTTTATTTTAAAAATCAGGCTCCAAGTTTTTAGGTGGGAAAGAGGTACAAAAAAATCTGGTTGTGCTGACTGGCATGGATGACACAGGTCCAGCTGGCAAAATCTCCAGACCACCTCAAATATATTCTATTTGCCTCTTAATGAAATACTGAATGGATGTAGATGACACACTTTAGCCCATAACCTTGTAGATTAAAAAATATAGACTGTGCAGAGGCTGTGTTTAGTCTTGGAACTGAGGGCAGTTAGTTTTTGTCTTAGGTCAGTTTTTGCCCAAATAGGTAAGACATTCTCCTCGGGTTTGTGGGAATCTACATTATTATCTCACAAAGTCCCACGGATGAGGGGTCTGGGGTGCGACTCATCCACGAGACAGAACAGAGGTGGGACAAAGGTAAAAAAAAAAATAATTCCTCATTTCCCACAGGCAGGACGAAGCTGTGGGCATTGGCCAGATGGAGGCAGATAGAGACCCCAGAGAGTTCTGCAATTAACACGGCTTGTTAACCAAGCCTAGAATGGAAACTAGTCAGGTCAGCGTCCTTCTGGGAATTGTTTGTATACACCTGTGCTGACCGATGTCTACTTTCTTAGGTTGTGTTTCTGGAAGGATAATTTACTAGACCAATGAAAGGACATGTTTTAAAGGGTTTTGACAGTGTCTGGATCGAGGGTCTACTCTTGAAGACGGCTTTGCTGCCTCCTCCAATGGGATCTACTGAATTGGAAACGGGACAACGTCAGCTCCTGAGGAAGAGAGATGGGACAGAAGGGAGCTTTGAAGAGATTAGAAAGGGCTCAAGTCATCCACCAAGCAAGCAGCAAAAGGGGGTGTTATGAATTAAATCGAAAGAATGGAAGGCCCTCCACTCCTTCGAGGTTAGGAAACCCTGTGTTTATGACTTACATTCAGATATCATCTGTGGATTCACTCACCTTTACACTCCCCCATCACAGGGCCTGGCTCATACTAGGTGGGTAATTAATGCATATGGCATGCCCTAGAGTCAACCACATTCTAAATACTTTCAGATCCCTCATCTCTGTATCTATTCAATGCAATATCCCAGCAACACAAGTACGACCACACGTTGTCCACAGGAAGTCCCCAGGACAGGTCTGTGTCTTAACACCTCCAGATGGCTGGCAGTTGTCTTGGGCCTCTGGCAATGAGTGTGGCCTCAGAACAGTCACAAAGATGAAGAATATGAGACAGCCACATGCTGCGTGGCAAAATCAACCAAAGAAAATTCAAAAGCCTAGGAATGGGAATTCCCTGGCCATTCGGTGGTTAGTACACCTTGCTTTCACTGCCTAGGGCCCTGGGTACAATGCCTGGTTGGAGAACTAAGATCCTGCAGGCTGTGCAGCACAGTTTGGAAAGCAAACAAGGAAACAATAAAACAAACAAACAATAAAAGAAACAGCAAACACACAGGAAAAACAAGCACGCGGACAATGCAAGGAAGGGAGCATCTCTTTGTTCACCCCGGACCTCCCAAATCAGAGCTGCATTTTAACAAGATCTCCGGGTGATTCTTGTGCTCATAAAAGTCTGAGAAACGAATTCTCCAATAAAATGAACTTTAGATAAATCAAGTCCAAAAACAGAAAACAGCCGTGTTCCCTGGCACTTCAGCTGGGGCAAAGCTGCTGTGAGAGCAAGGCTGTCCTCTAGCCCGGCTCTGGAAGGCTGTGCTTTCCTCTCCACTCTACTCACACATGTGTGTCCACCCTACTCACACGTGTGTGTCTCCTGCTACCCTGCAGGTCACCCATGAGTGTGGGCTGGCCTGCAGGGAGCGATGGACTCGACTCTTTCTGTGGTGCTCCAGCTGAGTACTTGTGGATGACCACCCACATTGTTCTGAGGCAAAACAGGGGGAGAATCTGAGTGACAGAAATTGCAAAAAGAAAAAAACCTTATTTTCTACAGGTCTGAGAAAAAGAAAAGTGAAGTCACTCAGTCGTGTCCATCTCTTTGCAACCCCTATGGACTGTAGCCTACCAGGGTCCTCTGTCCATGGGATTTCCCAGGCAAGAATACTGGAGTGGGTTGCCATTTCCTTCTCCAGGGGATCTTCCCAACCCAGGGATCAAACCTGGGTCTCCCACACTGTGGGCAGATGCTTTACCATCTGAGCCACCAAGGAAGCCTGCAGGTCTGAGAGGTATATATCAAATCCCAAGAGGGGCAGAAGGAGCAAATGGTCCCATCACCATGAAGCCAGGTAATAGACTGTTAGTCATAGTCACTGGCATGAGGGGCAGGGGGCGGGAGAGGTGGAGAGTACAAATCTGCAAAAAATACACAATGAGGGCTTCTCCCACAGGTCGCAGTGTGACTGGGCCATGCTTTAAACAGGTGCATCAGGGGCTTCAGAACTGGTAAATCAGTCTAAAAGAATCAAGCATCTCTTGGGGCCATGGATCTTTGAAGGGAACACAAGGGCCTCATTGTTTTGACTTAAAGTATACACACACACAGACACACACACAATTTTTATTTATAATATATTTAGGTGGGGAAGGGTTTCCTTGGTGGCTCACCAGGAAGGACTCTGCCTGCCAACGAAGGAGACGCAGGAGACGTGAGTTAGATACCTGGGTCAGAAAAGATTCCCTGGAGGAGGACATGGTAACCCACTCCAATATTCTTGTCTGGAGAATCCTATGAACAGAAGGGTCCAACGGGCTACAGTCCATGGGNAAATCTAATAATTAGTGTACCATTATGAGCCACTGATAACAGTGCAGGCAGATTTCGAATTAGATATGCACGTGGAGGTACATTGAGGGGGAATGTCAGTATAGTCCCAGAAACGTTGCTGTGTTCAACATATGGCATTGGATTTGGTGTTGAGAAATGAATAGGAGACCAGGGTGTCAGGGGCCTGGCTTCTTTCACTTCTGAATCCTGCAGAACCAGAACAATGTGTAAAGTCTCAGAAGGTGAGTCCAGCGTAGTGCTCTGGGACCAGACACCTGGAGAGAGTAGTCCTGCCCAGAGGCTGTGACCGTGGCATGTTTCCAGCATTCCTGTACCTCAGTTTCCTCACCTGTGAAATGAGGATGGCATACAAGAGTACGTATGTCACAGGGCTGTTATGAGAATTAAATGAGTGAAGATGCCTGGAGCCCTTAGAATAATAGTATCTCCCACAGATAAGCACTTAATCCCTGTTAGCTTAAAAAATTTGGTTTTCTGGATGAAAACATTTTTCATTTACTCTTTGCTCTAAGAAATAATTAATATATTTGCCCACTAGACCCATCAAAATAAAGCTATAAGACCACTAACCAAATTCACTGGCTAGTAAAAGACCCACCCTCCCCTTNACATTTTTCATTTACTCTTTGCTCTAAGAAATAATTAATATATTTGCCCACTAGACCCATCAAAATAAAGCTATAAGACCACTAACCAAATTCACTGGCTAGTAAAAGACCCACCCTCCCCTTTTTTAATTTGAAGAAACTGCAGAGTGAGAAAGAGTCAGTTAGACTTGTCCTGGTGAGCCCAGGAGAGAAATGTGTGTGTTACAGTTGTGTCCAGGGCTTGCACTACACACTGTCTTGATTGGAACGGAGAGGCAGGTGAGGCAACAGGAGGCCAGGAGGCTGTGAGCTGACATTGGAAAAGTTCAAGCAGAGATGAGATCAGAGGTCATAAACGTGACATTTTCAGCAAGTTCCTAGTGCACAAGTGTAAAGAGGAAAGCTGGATGGATGTTCCCTGAGGAACAGCCCTGACCAGGAATCCTGGAGAGCTGACTGAAGGGCAAGGGTGCAGAACTGTAGCTAAAGCCAGCGGAAGCGCTTTCTCTGAGGATGGGGTCCTCAGGCACTGTGCGGGAGGGTTGGTAACCCCATCACGGTGCAGAAGCAGCTTACTCCAGGGTTGACAGCATGGGGCCTAGACTCTGGGCAAGTTCTTTAGCCCTCTGAGGCTCAGTCTCCACATCCAGTAAATGAGTATTACAAGGAGAGTCTCAGGGTTGGCAGCCCGAGTGAAAAATGGAGTGTATATAAGCCTCTTGGACATGGCCTGGCCCAAAGCAAGTGCTTTCAGATGTTTGCACTGGCTTCTAGAAATTTGTTTAATGACAAAGAGGATGTAGGAGCAGGTCCAGGAAGTGTTGGACAGACAGAACTTCTATCTCAATGGCCAGTCTTGCATTTGATAAAAGTTCATCACACATTTGCCTTACTTGACGGAACACTTGCTAAGGATAGACATCTCTGAATTTGCAAGGAAGAGACTCAAAGTTCAGCATCTCAACATCTAGTCCCCCAGTGACCTAGAGGAAGAATCGGCCTGCCTAGCCTCAGCTTTCTCACATGCACTGGGTTGAGAACCAGACCCTCTTCACTGGACTGTCCGAGTGGTAGGTGGGAAAGTGACTGGACTGTGGAAGAGCTTCATTAGCTTAAAAACTACTATATCAGTGTCCACTAATGCCAGTCCCCTGCTATGGGCATTATTCCCGCTTCTGTGGAGGTGGTGGGTCATGTGTGACCAGGGGCACCTTCCCCAGCAATCTCTGACTGCAAGAATGGCCATGTTTTTGAGCAGGTTGGGGGCTCCAAGTCTTGAAAGGTCTACCCTTTGTAGTGTCTGCCAATGTCTTCCACTGCATTTCCACTGAGCAGCCCCTGCCTTCCTGTCCAGTCTCACATCCCCTGCTGTCTCATGCTCTCCATCCATACTGGATGGCTCTCAGTTCCTCAAGCTAGACGTGCTTTCCCTGCCTCCAGAACTTCATGTGGACCCTCTGCATCTTCCCAAGTCCCATGGGCATGGATTCTGATGGAATCCTAACCAAGTGTCTCAGAATGGGACCTCCCTTGGAAATGGAGGTGGCCAAGTTAAAATGAGGTCTCAAGTGGGCTCCACTCCAACACAACCAGCATTCTTATAAAAAGGAGAAATTTATGCATAGACATGCACCAGGGCTTCCCAGGGAGCTCAGATAGATGGTAAAGAGTCTGCCTGCAATGTGGGAGACCTGGGTTCGATCCCTGGGTTGGGAAGATTGCCTGGAGAAGGAAATGGCAACCCACTCCAATATTCTTGCCTGGGAAATCTCATGAATGGAGGAGTCAGACAGGCTATAGTCCATGGGGTCGCAAAGAGTCAGACACAACTGAGCGACTTTGCTTTCTTTACTTGCACTTATGCACACAGAAAGAAGGTGACGGGAAGATGACAGCAGAGACTGGGTGATGCATCTGCATGCTCATGATCGCCACACATTGCCAACAGATTGCTGGAAAACACAGACACGAGCAGGTGCTTCCTCAGTGCCCCGTGGACACTTGGACCTTGAGTGAATAAATGCTGCTCAAGCCATGTAGTGTGTGGCATTTTGTGACTGTCATCATAAACGTCACTCCTCAGAGGAGACCTCCTTGGACTCCACAGTGGGTGCCCACTTGTGTCCTTCTAGGGTGAGTTCACCCCATTCCATCCTGTCCCTAGGGTCACACATAGCTATTCGCTGCCTAGTTGTCCCCATTTTATTAACTTATTTATTGATATATTTATTTTTGGCCACATGGCTTGTGGGATCTCAGTTTCCTGATCAGGGATTGACTCTGGGCCACAGCAGTGAAAACTCAGAATCCTGACCATGAGGCCACCAAGAAAGTCCCCAGTGGTCCCCAGCTGAAGTCATGACTTCCTGAGGTCAGGGACCATTGTGTGTGAGGCTGGCAAACTGTGCTCGCCACCCTGCACCCTAGCCTCACACAGTGCCTGGCACAGAGGACTCACGGAATACACTTCTGATGTGGGGCTGGGGTGAATGAATGAGTTCTCCAGGTGAATGAATGAGTTCAGCCCATGTGAATATCTAAATAGCACAGCATTAACACTCTGTGCTGTTTCCCATCAGTGTGTAGACTGAGGCATACTCTGGTGGCTTCTCCACTTTCCTGGAGGCAGAATTTTCTTTAATTTCCAGAAGAGTGATTTTAAAACTAAAGAAAAAAAGGAAAAACAAAATAACCTATCCTTACAAGCATAACAGATTGTATTTAACTTTATCACATATGATATATATATAATATGTATGCTATAAAATTAGGAAAAGAAACTTTCTAATAAACCACTGATTTGTGGAAAAAAATGAATGACTGAATGCACTTTGGAAGGCAACAGTCTAATGTTATTATATGCAATATATACATTCAGGTAAGACAGGCTGAAAAAGATACTTCTTATAATGCCTTTCTTCTCAGATCTGGGCAGATTGACAGCAAAATAAAATGCTGCCAATACCGGGAAAACTGATATGCAGCCTGTAAATGAAATAGATTTTAGTTTGGAAACAAATGAATATATTAAAATAAATTCTGGATGATTTTGTTAAAGCCCTCTTAGAAGAATGCAGCCATACAGAACTTGGGCTGTGGAATATTTATTTTCTTTCTTGTTTTTAAGTTATCAGTAAACACTGAGCTTATTTCTACTCTAACAATTCCTTTATGTATTATTTATTAATGCTGACTTTTTTTTCTTTTCTTTCTTTCTTTTTTTTTACTTGACTGGCAGGGTAGTAGATTTAGGGCTTTCTGGAGTTTATGTGGAGTTATGTAGATTCTGGAGTTTATGTAGATTACTTGAGAAAGGAATTTAACTCCAGCCCTCTGGGCTCTCTGTGCACCCCAGTAAAACGACACACCATAGGGTCCCTCATGATTCTGTGCTACTGTGGGGCCTGGATTTTTCACTGGCAGCAATATTCTTTGCCACAATGAGACTGGCCTGAGATCTGCAATCAGACTTGAGCAGCCTCCTTTGGGTCTAAAACCACGGGCTGGATGAGATTCTCTCTAAAGCCCCCTTGAGCACTGTCACTGTCTACCTTTCCGATTGCCTCTGTCGCTCACCATCCAACATTTATAATTTATTCACTCATTCACCTGGTGTTTGGTTACGTACCAAGGCTGGCTGCTGGGGCCAGAGCAGGGAGCAAAAGGGACAACGTTCCTTTTCTCATGGAGCTTATGTTCTAATTCAGGGAGAGTGACAATAAGCAAATAAATAACTTAATTGTATAGCACTTTAGAATGTGAATATTATACACTATTGGGATAAAATATGTACATATTAGGATGTACACATATTAGAAAAGAATAGAATATGTAACAGGATATTACATAATATACGATGGTTTACAGGTGACACTGAATATAATAAGAAACTGTAATTATATTTAATAGTATATTAGAAGCTGAGACACAACAGGCAGTAATGAGGATTTACCGCATGAATAATAATTTCACCTCCAGCTAAGCTTTTGATGTGATCCCTATGTTAAGTCCTAGAGGCAGTGGTGGAAAAGCTATGTCCCTAAATGTGAAAGCATCCTAGCAGTATTGGGGAGACACAGAAGGAATACATGACTCAAAGGCAACATGGCGAGACTGAGCTGGCAGATGCGCAGCATTGCAGCAACGAGGAGGGAGAAGCAGCAAGCTGCCTAAGGGATTTATAACTTGGGACTTACCAAAAGGGCAAATTGGAGCTTTCCAGGTACAAAAGAAGAGAAGGGCGTTCCAGGGAGAAGGGATGTGCAGTGGCATGGAGGCATCCTAAAGCCTAGCAGGTTGGAGGGAAAACTAGAACTTCAGTGTGGTCTGAGTTGGAGGTAGGTGGTGACCAAGTGGACTGCATTTAAAACCATCCAGGCTAAGACCTGGTGCTCTTCTTTCTAACACTGTTCAGCACAAAATGGTTTCCAGGTGCAGCGTGGGCGTGGGTATTTCATCTCCTTTGGGTTGCTCTTGGCTTTCTGTTTTTGAACTCTTGCATTCTCATTCTGCAAGCTGCGTTTTGAGGTGTAGTAATATCACATTCATAGAGTTAAAAAAATGGATGTTTTACAGCTCTGTGGTTGTTGCTCTTGGTGTGAGGATATTGTCTTTGAGCAGNGCCAGTCTTGCATTTGATAAAAGTTCATCACACATTTGCCTTACTTGACGGAACACTTGCTAAGGATAGACATCTCTGAATTTGCAAGGAAGAGACTCAAAGTTCAGCATCTCAACATCTAGTCCCCCAGTGACCTAGAGGAAGAATCGGCCTGCCTAGCCTCAGCTTTCTCACATGCACTGGGTTGAGAACCAGACCCTCTTCACTGGACTGTCCGAGTGGTAGGTGGGAAAGTGACTGGACTGTGGAAGAGCTTCATTAGCTTAAAAACTACTATATCAGTGTCCACTAATGCCAGTCCCCTGCTATGGGCATTATTCCCGCTTCTGTGGAGGTGGTGGGTCATGTGTGACCAGGGGCACCTTCCCCAGCAATCTCTGACTGCAAGAATGGCCATGTTTTTGAGCAGGTTGGGGGCTCCAAGTCTTGAAAGGTCTACCCTTTGTAGTGTCTGCCAATGTCTTCCACTGCATTTCCACTGAGCAGCCCCTGCCTTCCTGTCCAGTCTCACATCCCCTGCTGTCTCATGCTCTCCATCCATACTGGATGGCTCTCAGTTCCTCAAGCTAGACGTGCTTTCCCTGCCTCCAGAACTTCATGTGGACCCTCTGCATCTTCCCAAGTCCCATGGGCATGGATTCTGATGGAATCCTAACCAAGTGTCTCAGAATGGGACCTCCCTTAGAAATGGAGGTGGCCAAGTTAAAATGAGGTCTCAAGTGGGCTCCACTCCAACACAACCAGCATTCTTATAAAAAGGAGAAATTTATGCATAGACATGCACCAGGGCTTCCCAGGGAGCTCAGATAGATGGTAAAGAGTCTGCCTGCAATGTGGGAGACCTGGGTTCGATCCCTGGGTTGGGAAGATTGCCTGGAGAAGGAAATGGCAACCCACTCCAATATTCTTGCCTGGGAAATCTCATGAATGGAGGAGTCAGACAGGCTATAGTCCATGGGGTCGCAAAGAGTCAGACACAACTGAGCGACTTCGCTTTCTTTACTTGCACTTATGCACACAGAAAGAAGGTGACGGGAAGATGACAGCAGAGACTGGGTGATGCATCTGCACGCTCATGATCGCTACACATTGCCAACAGATTGCTGGAAAACACAGACACGAGCAGGTGCTTCCTCAGTGCCCCGTGGACACTTGGACCTTGAGTGAATAAATGCTGCTCAAGCCATGTAGTGTGTGGCATTTTGTGACTGTCATCATAAACGTCACTCCTCAGAGGAGACCTCCTTGGACTCCACAGTGGGTGCCCACTTGTGTCCTTCTAGGGTGAGTTCACCCCATTCCATCCTGTCCCTAGGGTCACACATAGCTATTCGCTGCCTAGTTGTCCCCATTTTATTAACTTATTTATTGATATATTTATTTTTGGCCACATGGCTTGTGGGATCTCAGTTTCCTGATCAGGGATTGACTCTGGGCCACAGCAGTGAAAACTCAGAATCCTGACCATGAGGCCACCAAGAAAGTCCCCAGTGGTCCCCAGCTGAAGTCATGACTTCCTGAGGTCAGGGACCATTGTGTGTGAGGCTGGCAAACTGTGCTTGCCACCCTGCACCCTAGCCTCACACAGTGCCTGGCACAGAGGACTCACGGAATACACTTCTGATGTGGGGCTGGGGTGAATGAATGAGTTCTCCAGGTGAATGAATGAGTTCAGCCCATGTGAATATCTAAATAGCACAGCATTAACACTCTGTGCTGTTTCCCATCAGCGTGTAGACTGAGGCATACTCTGGTGGCTTCTCCACTTTCCTGGAGGCAGAATTTTCTTTAATTTCCAGAAGAGTGATTTTAAAACTAAAGAAAAAAAGGAAAAACAAAATAACCTATCCTTACAAGCATAACAGATTGTATTTAACTTTATCACATATGATATATATATAATATGTATGCTATAAAATTAGGAAAAGAAACTTTCTAATAAACCACTGATTTGTGGAAAAAAATGAATGACTGAATGCACTTTGGAAGGCAACAGTCTAATGTTATTATATGCAATATATACATTCAGGTAAGACAGGCTGAAAAAGATACTTCTTATAATGCCTTTCTTCTCAGATCTGGGCAGATTGACAGCAAAATAAAATGCTGCCAATACCGGGAAAACTGATATGCAGCCTGTAAATGAAATAGATTTTAGTTTGGAAACAAATGAATATATTAAAATAAATTCTGGATGATTTTGTTAAAGCCCTCTTAGAAGAATGCAGCCATACAGAACTTGGGCTGTGGAATATTTATTTTCTTTCTTGTTTTTAAGTTATCAGTAAACACTGAGCTTATTTCTACTCTAACAATTCCTTTATGTATTATTTATTAATGCTGACTTTTTTTTCTTTTCTTTCTTTCTTTTTTTTTACTTGACTGGCAGGGTAGTAGATTTAGGGCTTTCTGGAGTTTATGTGGAGTTATGTAGATTCTGGAGTTTATGTAGATTACTTGAGAAAGGAATTTAACTCCAGCCCTCTGGGCTCTCTGTGCACCCCAGTAAAACGACACACCATAGGGTCCCTCATGATTCTGTGCTACTGTGGGGCCTGGATTTTTCACTGGCAGCAGTATTCTTTGCCACAATGAGACTGGCCTGAGATCTGCAATCAGACTTGAGCAGCCTCCTTTGGGTCTAAAACCATGGGCTGGATGAGATTCTCTCTAAAGCCCCCTTGAGCACTGTCACTGTCTACCTTTCCGATTGCCTCTGTTGCTCACCATCCAACATTTATAATTTATTCACTCATTCACCTGGTGTTTGGTTACGTACCAAGGCTGGCTGCTGGGGCCAGAGCAGGGAGCAAAAGGGACAACGTTCCTTTTCTCATGGAGCTTATGTTCTAATTCAGGGAGAGTGACAATAAGCAAATAAATAACTTAATTGTATAGCACTTTAGAATGTGAATATTATACACTATTGGGATAAAATATGTACATATTAGGATGTACACATATTAGAAAAGAATAGAATATGTAACAGGATATTACATAATATACGATGGTTTACAGGTGACACTGAATATAATAAGAAACTGTAATTATATTTAATAGTATATTAGAAGCTGAGACACAACAGGCAGTAATGAGGATTTACCGCATGAATAATAATTTCACCTCCAGCTAAGCTTTTGATGTGATCCCTATGTTAAGTCCTAGAGGCAGTGGTGGAAAAGCTATGTCCCTAAATGTGAAAGCATCCTAGCAGTATTGGGGAGACACAGAAGGAATACATGACTCAAAGGCAACATGGCGAGACTGAGCTGGCAGATGCGCAGCATTGCAGCAACGAGGAGGGAGAAGCAGCAAGCTGCCTAAGGGATTTATAACTTGGGACTTACCAAAAGGGCAAATTGGAGCTTTCCAGGTACAAAAGAAGAGAAGGGCGTTCCAGGGAGAAGGGATGTGCAGTGGCATGGAGGCATCCTAAAGCCTAGCAGGTTGGAGGGAAAACTAGAACTTCAGTGTGGTCTGAGTTGGAGGTAGGTGGTGACCAAGTGGACTGCATTTAAAACCATCCAGGCTAAGACCTGGTGCTCTTCTTTCTAACACTGTTCAGCACAAAATGGTTTCCAGGTGCAGCGTGGGCATGGGTATTTCATCTCCTTTGGGTTGCTCTTGGCTTTCTGTTTTTGAACTCTTGCATTCTCATTCTGCAAGCTGCGTTTTGAGGTGTAGTAATATCACATTCATAGAGTTAAAAAAATGGATGTTTTACAGCTCTGTGGTTGTTGCTCTTGGTGTGAGGATATTGTCTTTGAGCAGAAGCAGATGGATGAAATCTTCAGAGGCCCCTGTGCCATAGAGTGGCTCTGTGGCGAGACTCTGCCAGATGTAGTAAAAAACTGCTTTTATTGCCACTGAGTTGCTGCTGATCCTCTGAGCGTAACCAGAGGGTTTGCAAAGGCACAGGATTTGCATAGAGGTTCACACAGGAGAGATGGGGATCAACACATCATGAATATAATCATGAAGGAGTGATTAATGCAATAAATCATCTGGCTGTCTGGTCTACCTTTACAGGAGGCTTGAAGTGCTAGCCACACAGATTACATTTTTTCACTTTAACAAATCCAGGTGTTTTGACATCACAAACACAGTGTATAATCGACTTGGGCATTTTCAACCATGCAAGATTTCTCATCCTGCTGTCACTGAACAATTAAATCTGGGAGAGCACACACCACCTCCCTTTGCTTTAGCTGGGAGAATCTTGTTTGGATGATGGCTTCTATTTATAGAGCACTGCTTATATTTGAACAACCGTTTCCCTTCACTCTCTTTTAGTCAACAAATTCAGCTGTAGACCTGCTGTTTGAAGTAGCTCTGAAATTTGAACACTAGGAGACTTAGTTGATGATTTCATGTGTTTTTCTACAAACTTGGTGCAGGAGAAGAAAGCAGTGAACTCACCCCTTGCTAGTGAAGATAAATGGGGACATAGGTATTGGCTGTTTTACAACTAACCCTTCTTCAGTTATGAGGTGGCAAGCTGGGAATGAGATTTGCCACTGAGGGCTCCGGAGTTCCTTGGACAAGATGTTGGACCTGCACAGAGGTGGACCAGGAACTGACGTCATCAGGAGTGACGTGACCGTTTGCACAGTTGGGGGCTGGTGGCATCTGTGTTGTGAAGTCACACTGCTCTATTCTCTCCAAATATTCCATTTCTGTATGTGTTGGGAGGCCCCCGGCTGCCACATAAAGCACGGGATAAAGACCCCAGTAATGTATGTTTGGTTTTATTTAAAATTTCAGCCACACAGAAAGCTGTCAGTTATGTTATTTCACAGTATCACAGCAAAATCTATCACATATTTCACCATAATAGCTATAGAAAGCTTCATGGGAAGAGAGAGTCCAGACTATTTGAAATAACATTTAATCATCTTTAAAGATTTATTTGGTTGTTAAAATGTCTTAGACCCCACCTTCCAGAAAAGTCACTTGAGTCAGATAATTGAAATGGGTTCGATGTTCTAAGAAATATCTAATTGACTTTCTGGACTAATCTCTGTTGAGCAAGCAGAATGTATAATTATGTGGTCAGTGTTTAGTCATAGCCACCTCTGAATTTAAAAGGCTCTCCTACGGGAAACAAACTCTTACAGAAGTAGGAGTTTTTTCATCACTCAGTCGTGTCTGACTCTTTGTGACCCCATGGACTATAGCCCACCAGGTTCCTCTGTCCATGTGATTTCCCAGGCAAGAATATTGGAGTGGGTTGCCATTTCTTTCTCCAGGGGATCTTCCTGACCCAGGGATAAGACCCGTGTCTCCTGTGTCTCCTGCACTGGCAGGCAGATTCTTTACCACTAGTGCCTCCAGGGAAGCCTGGAAGTAAGAGAGTTTTATTTAAAGCACTTAGATATATTGCATGGAACCCTGGGGGAGTGGATAAATATATTCACTTCAATTAGAGTTTTGGTAAAAGATGACACAGAATGTACATTTACTAGCTTTATACCTGGGCCATCAAACTACCAAGAACAAATGAAAAGATCTAGAAGAGTTCAGAAAACTCAGATATTCATATCAACTCGAGTGAAGGAATAGGAAAGCATGCTGCTGCTGCTGCTGCTAAGTCGCATCAGTCGTGTCCGACTCTGTGCGACCCGAGAGGGCAGCCCACCAGGCTCCCCCGTCCCTGGGATTCTCCAGGCAAGAACACTGGAGTGGGTTGCCTTTTCCTTCTCCAATGTATAAAAGTGAAAAGTGAAAGTGAAGTCGCTCAGTCGTGTCCGACTCTTAGTCACCCCATGGACTGTAGCCTACCAGGCTCCTCCGTCCATGGGATTTCCCAGGCAAGAGTACTGGAGTGGGGTGCCATTGCCTTCTCCACAGGAAAGCACAGCCTCCCCCTAATGATGTAGTTCAGTTTCCTCCGTATTAAGAGTCGTTTCTTGGTTGTCAGTATCAATGAGAAGACACAAAGCTTTTAATCTTTTCAGTAAAATGAGCTGATTATGAAGCAAAGGGGTATGAGATGGGGTGAGTACTGTCAAAGCATTTAATTCCATTTCTCCAACCCATGTTTTAAATGAATATATATGATGTTTTGTGCTACAATGCATTCCATATCCACAGCATCTACTGCCTTTCCGTAATAATCAAGAGCAAAAGGCTAAGCCACATTTTTCTCTGTTTACAGTGACTGGGGCAAGCTTCTTCTAGACCACCCCTCAAATCTAGGATAGCTCAAGCATACGGACTTTACACACCCTCTCCCCTCAACCTATATGAAAGCACTAGAGAGCTTACCAAGGCAGCTGGAACTTGAGAATCCAGGATCCTGCTGTGAAGGGAAGTTAACTGAAGTAAAGCCAACATTTCATAAATCTTTTACTCTCAAGGCAGAGTAAGAATATGAGGGCACAGGGACAAGAGGCTAAGAATCTGGGTAGAAAGTGCTGCGATGAGACCAGGAAGCTGAGCAGATCTTTCAACAGTCTCATGGGGCTGACGAGGCCACTGAAATTCAGGGTGTTCAAAGTGGAAAAGCCCTTGTAAAAAGTATCCATATTTCAGTTAGAATTCCAGAGAGGCTGTACCTAAGAGTAAGAAAAACCATGATAGCCCTCACACAGGACTGAAACTCAGCGATGAACTAACTCAATCCTAGACCAATTTAAAGTCATCCTTTTCTACTTTTGTTGGTTTACAGAAAGCAAAAATGATAAAGGAATGGTGTACATTGATGTTATCCTAACATCTTGCTTCAGATATTTTTAGAGGAAAAAGTAAATTTCTAAAATGATAAAAAAAAATAGTTCCTTGGGTAATCAACTTACAAATGAAGAGCAGTGAGTTAAAATGAACACACTGGTAGAAATTTACATTTCTTGTGATTTACCTGCAATACCAACATACAAAAATCTTTTAAAAGATTATTTATTTTAATTGGAGGCTAACTACTTTACAATATTGTAGTGGCTTTTGCCATACATTGACATGAATCAGCCACGGGTGTACATGTGTCCCCCATGCTGAACCCCCCCTCCCACCTCCTTCCCCACCCCGTCCCTCAGAGTTGTCCCAGTAATTGGCTTTGAGTGCCCTGTTTCATGCACTGAACTTGGACTGGTCATCTATTTCTCATATGGTAATATACATGTTTCAAAGTTATTCTCTCAAATCATCCCACCCTCGCCTTCTTCCACAGAGTCCAAAAGTCTGTTCTTTATATCTGTGTCTCTTTTGCTGTCTTGCATATAGGTCATCATTACCATCTTTCTAAATTCCATATATATGTGTTAATATACTGTATTGGTGTTTTTCTTTCTGACTTACTTCACTCTGTATAATAGGCTCCAGTTTCATCCACCTCGTCTGAACTGATTCAAATGCATTCTTTTTAATAGCTGAGTAATATTCCATTGTGTATATGTACCACAGCTTTCTTATCCATTCGTCTGCTGATGGAAATCTAGGCTGCTTCCATGTTCTAGCTATTGTAAACAGTGCTGTGATGAACACTGGGGTACACGTGTCTCTTTTAATTCTGATTTCTTTGGTGTATATGCACAGCAGTGGGATTGCTGGGTGATATGGTAGTTCTATTTCCAGTTTTTTAAGGAATCTCCACACTGCTCTCCATAGTGGCTGTACTAGTTTGCATTCCCACCAACAGTGTAAGAAGGTTCCCTTTTCTCCACACCCTCTCCAGCATTTATTATTTGTAGACTTTTTGATAGCAGCCATTCTGACTGGTGTGAGATGGTACCTCATTGTGGTTTTGATTTGCATTTTTTCTCATAATGAGTGATGTTGAGCATCTTTTCATTTGTTTGTTAGCCATCTGTATGTCTTCTTAGGAGAAATGACTGTTTAGTTCTTTGGCCCATTTTTTGATTGGGTCATTTATTTTCTTGGTATTGAGCTGCCTGAGCTGCTTGTATATGTTTTGAGATTAATTCTTTGTCAGTTGCTTTACTTGCTATTATTTTCTCCCATTCTGAAGGCTATCTTTTCACCTTGCTTATAGTTTCTTTCATTGTGCAGAAGCTTTCAAGCTTAATTAGGTCCCATTTGGTTTTTGTTGTTGTTGTTTTTGTTTTTGCTTTTATTTTCATTACTCTGGGAGGTGGGTCATAGAGGATCCTGCTGTGACTTATGTCAGAGAGTGTTTTGCCTGTTTTCCTCTAGAACTTTTATAGTTTCTGCTCTTACATTTAGATCTTTAATCCATCTTGAGTTTGTTTTTGTGTACGGTATTACAAAGTGTTCTAGTTTCATTCTTTTACAAGTGGTTGACCAGTTTTCCTAGCACCACTTGTTAAAGAGATTGTCTTTTCTCTATTGTATACTCTTGCCTCCTTTGTCAAAGATAAGGTGTCCATAGGTATATGGATTTATTTCTGGGCTTTCTATTTTGTTCCATTGATCTATATTTCTGTTCTTGTGCCAGTAACATACTGTCTTGATGACTGCAGCTTTGTAGTATAGTCTAAAGTCAGGCAGGTTGATTCCTCCAGTTTCATTCTTTTTTTCTCAAGATTGCTTTGGCTATTCGAGGTTTTTTGTATTTCCATACAAATACATACAAAGCTTTTGACTGTGTGGATCACAATAAACTGTGGAAAATTCTGAAAGAGATGGGAATACCAGACCACCTGACCTGCCTCTTGAGAAACTTATATGCAGGTCAGGAAGCAATAGTTAGAACTGGACATGGAACAACAGACTGGTTCCAAATAGGAAAAGGAATATGTCAAGGCTGTGTATTGTCACCCTGCTTATTTAACTTGTATGCAGAGTACATCATGAGAAATGCTGGGCTGGAAGAAACACAAGCTGGAATCAAGATTGCTGGGAGAAATATCAATAACCTCAGATATGCAGATAATACCACCCTAATGGCAGAAAGTGAAGAGGAACTAAAAAGCCTCTTGATGAAAGTGAAAGAGGAGAGTGAAAAAGTTGGCTTAAAGCTCAACATTCAGAAAACGAAGATCATGGCATCTGGTCCCATCAC